>FIZT01001167.1:0-16442 GCA_900065295.1 Paracoccus marginatus
AATCACCTTCCAGCCGCCAGATGGAAAATTTCACCAAATCGTTCCTGACCAACTTTGAAAGCTGAATAATTAATTCCCGACTAAATGGAGCTCGCTGAACACGAATATGGTGTTGGTTTTCATTTTCAAAGCGTTTTTCAAAAAATTGAATTTTTTCAAAAAACGCATGTAAACCACTTTCTTGCCATCAGATGGAAAAATTCAAAAAACGTCTTCTGACCAACTTTGAAAGCTGAATAATTAATTCCCGACTAAATCGAGCTCGCTGAACACAAATATGATGTTGGTTTTCATTTTCGATGCGGTTTTTGAAAAAATCGAATTTTTTCAAAAATGCATGTATTTAGGTAAACCACTTCAGATGGAAAGTTTTCCTAAATGGCTTCGGACCAACTTTGAAAGCTGAATAATTAATTCCCGACTAAATCGAGCACGCTGAACACAAATATGGCGTTGGTTTTCATTTTCAAAGCGTTTTTCAAAAAATTGAATTTTTTCAAAAAACGCATGTAAACCACTTTCTTGCCATCAGATGGAAAAATTCAAAAAACGTCTTCTGACCAACTTTGTAAGCTGAATAATTAATTCCCGACTAAATTGAGCTCCCTGAACACAAATATGATGTTGGTCTTCATTTTCGATGCGGTTTTTGAAAAAATCGAATTTTTTCAAAAATACATTGAAATCACCTTCTAGCCATCAGGTGAAAAAATTCAAGATAATGCCTTCTGACCAACTTTGAAAGCCGAATAATTAATTTTCGACCTGATCGAGCTCGCTGAACACGAATTTATGGTGATGGTTTTCATTTTCGATGCGGTTTTTCAAAAAATCGAATTTTTTCAAAAATGCATGTATTTAGGTAAACCACTTCAGATGGAAAGTTTTCCCAAATGGCTTCGAACCAACTTTGAAAGCTGAATAATTAATTCCCGACTAAATCGAGCACGCTGAACACGAATATGGCGATGGTTTTCATTTTCGAAGCGTTTTTCAAAAAACTGAATTTTTTTCAAAAATGCATCTAAATCACGTCATGGTATTCGAATGGAAAACTTTCAAAAAAATGCCTTCTGACCAACTTTGAAAGCTGAATAATTAATTCTCGACTAAATCGAGCACGCTGAACACGAATATGATGTTGGTTTTCATTTTCGGAGTGTTTTTCAAAAAATTGAATTTTTTCAAAAAACGCATGTAAACCACTTTCTTGCCATCAGATGGAAAAATTCAAAAAACGTCTTCTGACCAACTTTGGAAGCTGAATAATTAATTCTCGACTAAATCGAGCACGCTGACCACGAATATGGTGTTGGTTTTCATTTTCGAAGCGAAGTTTTACATTTTGGTTTTGTAAGGTTCGGCGAGGTTCTTTAAATAGGTGTTATTATTGAAAAATACCAAAATTAGTCACAAAGTAACCCCACGCTACGGTAGATACAATAAAAAGATGACACATTTTTTCCTTTCAAGCTCAAGAATACCCTGCATTTCAATTCGACCCGTAACGTAACTTACTTGTGCTCCGCCCTAAAAATCCTACTTGTAGCTACGTTTTTGTCTTTGTAGTTTCAAGTTTCCTATTTAAGCAACAAGTTTGTCAATATTATTCTAACGAAATTTGCTTCTAAAAATGACCCATGAAAGATGGAACAATATAAAAGGATGGATAGGCTCGTACTGTACGCGAGTAGGTATAGTCGTGTTATGGAGATATAATTTCAGATATACGTGGGTATTATTATAGGTATCTTTTCCTTGCGGTGAAGGTTGTCATTGAAACAATAGTCCTGTAATCGCAACGTTTAGCTCATGTCGTCGAGTTGCTTTGTTTAATATACAAATTTACTGTGTACTGTCTTCAGATAGGTATACATACTCATATCTTGCTTTAAAACCTTATCTTCTGTTGGTCGTTTAGTTCGGCTGGTCGTTTGATTTTTGAATCACTCAACATTAATGGACGAATGAGAATAAATTTTCGATTCAAAAACGAAATTATAGTTAATAAAATAGAAAAGTGACATGGCAAAATGAATTAAATGGGGAAAAAACTCGCACCCACACAATACACACTCGCTCATCGCACTTTAAGATTAAAGAATACCTATACGTACTTACATAAAAGGAAAAACTTGTCTCTATAATTAAACGAATTTAAAAGCGACAAGAAGATTTTTCCAGCTCTGGACGAAGAAAAACAAAAGAGGCAAAAGGGCTGAATTGCGTAATACCGTACTTAACTTGAATTCCGTTCAAGTTTAGCGGTAATGTGTTGATTCTATTAATCCCTAAAAACTTCGATTTTATGTTAAACGAAAAAGATACCGTTCGTTTCATCAGCCATCATTCTTTTAGAGATAAAAGTAAATACACTCAGACTCTTCTATCTTCGCTTTATGCTATTTATTTTTTCACTTTTATAATTCCAACTTTTGTATCGTTTGGATCGCATTCCCGTTCATAGGTAGGCAGCATATTTTATCCCAAAACAATAGCCTCTATACTTACTACATATACCTATTAAGTAAAAAATAATACTCCTAAAGTTTACTCTTTCTCGTTATTACGTACCTACCCACGTCATTTCATCTCTGTTTGAATTAGTTTTATAATTTTTTCAATTAAGTATCTGGTAAACGAGCGAAACTAATCAATTGGGATTTAAAAAAAAAAAAAAAAAAAAATCGTTAAAAACACTACGAAACGTTGTGACGAAAATGAAAAATATTTTAGATTGATTTTTATGCTTTGGTACAGGTACCTACTTGATATTTCTGCTTGCTTATTCTTGAGTATCTTCCTCTTTCAACTCAACAATGTGAGGTTTGAAAAACAAGTCGAATTAAAAAAAAAAAAACTTCCATACTTTCCAAATTATTAAATAAATTTGAACAAAGATTCAATCAGGAGTTCAATTTTTTCGTTTTTTTTAAAATTTTTTTTTTAAAAGTTTGAAATTAAAGAAACTTTACTAGAAAAATAAAATGAAAATTCCATGTTGAAAATAAACTATTTTTCTTGATGGGGATTGAAATCTGAAATGATGAAAAATAAATAGTTTGATTCAAAATAAGAGATAGCGATTGCAATAATTTCAATTTTAAAAATAATCCAGGTTTGTTTGGTAAGTAGTAATTAAGGCACCTAGTTTTACAAAAAAAAAACGAGCAAATGCCCTTCACATTTCAGACATAATTTTTCTCATCAAATGCGAATTTTATAATTTACAAATTGGAAGATTGTAACTTTTTTCACCTAAATTAGGGGAAAATAAAATAACACTCTAAATAGGACAATGCACAAGGCAGAAATTTCAAAATAGGCCCAAAAACTGCGACAATCATTCCTTAACCTAAGCTTGAAAAGCCTTACCAGTTACCTCAACAGGTCATACCTAATTCCTATACGTGTTTATCAAACTACCTACGTATGAAAGTGGCATTACCAGTAGAATATTAAAACCTTAAAAAAAAAATTACTTCTCGATGAACAGCCAATCAAAATAAAAGCAGTTGGCGAAATCACGGCGCCTGACACGTAAATAGTGCACCCAAAACCATATATCAGCGTCGGGATGAGGAAAAGCTAAAAGAAACTTCAGTAGTACTTGTGCAACATTTGATTAAATTTCACTCCTCGAGTCCTTCATATAGCTTTTACCTGGGGTAAGTTTTTATTGTTTTGAACATTTTTTTCTATTTTATTCGCGTCTTCCTTTTTTTTTATTTTTAATTATGTAAAGATCTTATTTTTCAGTTGTTTTTTTTTTTCAAAAAGATATTTCGGTCGTTTTTAAGCTTAATTATTTTTTCTTCTCGAAAAATTAGCCACGTCTTATCATTAATTTTATGCAAAAAAATATATTCAATTGAAGACTTTTGAAAATTTTTTTAAAAATTATATTTATTTGAATCGTCTATCCACGCCCTAAAACTTTAATCCAAAATATTTTTTGGGGATGCTTTCCTGAAAAAAATACTTGCCTAGTCTACTCTGGGAATAATTTGGAAAACAAAATTTCAATATTGAGAGGGCTGTCTCCTCTCCTCAAAAAAATTATTTATTATGTATGAATATCAATACGTACTTCAGTGGTTTTTTTTTTTTTTAAGTGGGAAAATTGATGTGGGAAAATTTTTGTCTTCTGAACTATTTTTTCAAGGATTCATTTAAATGGATACCTACCTATTCGTAGGCGTCAAAAATTAAGACGTATCGCCCTATAGATACAAAATTTCGATACATTACGCACAATTTATCATTCATTTTTGTAGAGACCACTGCACAACTGTTTACCTATTTCAAAAAAATATTTGCAAAAATCTGAACCGAGGAACTCGATCGCTGACAAATCGTCCACTTAACGAAAATCGAAAGTGAAATTAAAATGAGCGGTAGTGGTAAGAGCTTATTAGGTCTTTGGTTATACAGAACGGGCGAAGAATGGGCTCTAAAAGATGGCGATCATGAAGTAAGCGTATGAGAAAAAATTTCACAACCCCGCCCTGACGATTCGCTGGTGACGAGCATCTTTTGATATTTTCAGAAATACATAGTGGCCGATAAGATAGTTCCGAGACGAACCGTAGATTCGACAAAATCTGTCGTATTTTCTTTAAAAAACCAAGTAGGAGGTTTGGCTCGGGCTTTGCAAGTGTTTCAGGTAAATACTCAACATACACACCTGCTTATAAAAATGAGTGCAGATATAAGTAGTGGAGTAGCAAATTATTTATGACCACAATAATATTGAACAATATATACAGGACTTGGGAGTAAACGTTCTGCATATCGAATCGAGACCGAGCGGAAGACGCGATTCCGAATTTGAAATATTAGTCGATGTAGAATGCGATAATAAACGAATGGAGCAATTGATGAGTTTACTGAGACGAGAAGTAGCTGCGATTAATTTATCGCATTACGAAGAAGGCGAAGCATTACCTCCGCCTACTCCTACACCCCTAAGCGCCTCGGCTAGCTTTGGTTTGCGTATTTTAAATTGGATTAGTGCGGTCGTCTGTTGCTTTCGAATTGCTTATGCTTAAAAGATACATATTATGTGTTCACTTGTAGATTTTGGAGAAATGTCTTGGTTCCCGAGGAAAATTTCAGATCTTGATAAAGCGCAGCGTGTTTTGATGTATGGTAACGAGTTAGATGCGGATCATCCGGTGAATTGATTTTTTCTGTAGTTTTGAAAAAGGTTCATCATTTCGGCTCGAATGTTCGAATTTTACTTTTTTCGTGTTCACGTTTCAGGGATTCAAAGACCCAGTTTATCGTAAGAGAAGGGAGCAATTTTCTCACATCGCCAACTCGTATAAATAGTATGTAAATGGATGCATTCTTTCGCATAATGTATCAGTCTACGCAAACTGGTAAAAATTAGGTGCCTATAAAGTATTGAAAATAATTTCTTTTACAGCGGTCAAGCAATACCAAAAGTGCAATATACTCCGGAAGAAATAAAAACTTGGTAAGTCTAAATCGTCTAAAATTAAACAAAACTCAAGTTTAGTTACCAATGAAATTTAAACTCTACAATTATAATTGCATACCGCTTGGCCTACAAATTCTTAAGGTATGCAATATCATTAACTTGAAATCAAATCAATTCAACCAAAATCAACAAGGTATCCATTTTTTTTTGTTGTAAATTTCGCATATACTTATACTTACCTACGTATTCCCAATTTTTTTTTATTGGGAACTTGAAACCACATTATATTAACATCTAATTTACAATAATCCAGTTTACAAGATAGGTACCTTTATTTAATTGATTTGCCAAAGTAAGCTTTCTAGTTTCCACCTTTCTCAGTAATATTTTTCAATTCTCAACCTCTCAACAGATTAGAACGTACCTATTCGTAAAATGGAGAAATTCGCCTCCTTTTCTGCTTCTAAAATATATCGACTAAAATGGGGTATCTACTGCTTCCCAATATTAATGTTGTTGAATAAACGCTAACCAACTTAAAATTAAACCCTATAATAACATTATTGCATTCTATACAAACCGTGCGAGATTTCGTTTACTTAATAATGAAACAAGTGTTCCTTCTAGAGGAAAAATTGCAAAAAGAAAAGAGGAAAAAACCGTTCGTGACATTTTAATAGTCAAGCCAATCAGCAATATTTCGAAACTTATCTTTTCAAGTTTTTTTTCTTGATTTTTATATTTTTTTTTGTGTGCGTGTGTGTTTTTTAAAAAGTAAGTAACTAGGGTACTTTTGTGATCTGTCCACTGTCACTATTGACGATTCCGAAATGTTTGTCTATTAGTAAGTAGGTATACTGAACAGACGTTTGTCTCGTTAAAATTCAGAGTGTAATTTGTGGGTATTGGTAACCACTGACTAGATACCTAGGTACTTTATGTTCTCTCCCCCATCCCCATACCAAATTCAGTTGAATCCTACAAGTTGGTAAAAAAGTATTATTAGTACCTATTATTATTCATTTTTCATCATCCGTGTAAGTTAATTGAAGTGTTTTTTCAGGGGCACGATTTTTGTTGAATTACATAAACTCTACGTGAAATACGCTTGCAATGAATATTTGGAAAACTGGCCCGAGTTGGTAAAGTATTGTGGTTACAGAGAGAATAATATTCCTCAATTGCAAGACATCAATGTATACTTGAAAAGTAAGTACCTAAATTCGTTTGTGAAATTATTTCAAACTTAAACTTTGCTTAAAATACGATCGTATTATGCTTTTCATAAAAATAAGGCTGTTATATATTGTTATCTATTGATTTTGAAGGGAAAACCGGATTTCAACTTCGACCAGTAGCTGGATATTTATCTCCGAGAGATTTTCTGTCTGGCCTGGCTTTTCGAGTTTTTCATTGCACTCAATACATAAGGCACTCATCGGATCCTTTCTATACGCCTGAACCGTCAGTACACTTACTAAGCCAATACCATACTTAATCTGTATTCATCAGTTTTACTTCTCGTTTGTCTACCTATTCTATTTCTAATATTGTATGATTGTTTCGTTTAGGGATTGCTGTCACGAACTACTGGGCCATATGCCTTTACTGGCGAATCCGTCTTTTGCGCAGTTTTCTCAAGAATTAGGATTGAATTCGTTAGGAGCATCGGACGAAGATATTTCCAAACTTGCCACAGTAAGTTGAACAATTTTTTGTTTAAATATTACAATTGCGACGGTTCCTATCGAGCATTATCGATCGTAGTTATACTTCTTTACCGTGGAATTCGGAATGTGCAAACAAAACGGCGAATTACGAGTGTACGGTGCTGGTTTACTATCATCGGTGGCCGAACTACAGCATGCTGTAACAGCCAAGGATAAAATAAAACGATTCGATCCGGATGTAACCATTCACGAAGAATGCATCATTACAGCCTATCAAAACGCGTACTACTATACTGATTCGTTTGAAGAAGCCAAAGAGAAAATGAGGTACCTAATAGGCAATTTTTCGATATCAACGAACGACCAACCTATAATTGAAACGTTTCTTCAATTCTAGGGAATTCGCCAATTCCATCCAACGACCATTTGGCGTTCGTTACAATCCGTACACGCAGAGTGTAGAAGTGTTGAGCAATGCCGAAAAAATTGCCGCTCTCGTTTCTGAACTGAGAGGCGATTTATGCATAGTCAGCAATGCGTTACGAAAAATTCACGCCGAAGAGGAAACAGTCGAATCCATAACGCACATGTTGCATCACGGAATCAACGTTAATTCATCTCCTACCAGTGACGAGTAGGCGATCGCGAAAGCTTCGTAGACAAACCAATGAATCTGAATATTTACCTAGTTACCTACTATATGATACCATCATCGCACAGGTAGTATACTTTTGTGTTTATTTCAAATAGTTTCACATTCTGATTACAGAGTCAATATATTTTTCTGTCTGTCGCTTATTATTCGCCAATTCCGCTCGACTCACTCAGTTTAATAGTTTCAATTTGTTCGCTGCTTCTTTATTAGTTTCATATTATTCGCATACACATCTGTTAACGTGTTTATAAATTAAAATGATTATAAAGTGGTGTATTTTTCGTTATGTTGATCAGTTTCCGCGGAATATTCGCGTTCGATCGCTCACAAGATATTATACAGGCAAACAGTTTGTGTAAAAAATTTATTCGTACGTCGATTATCTAGTTTGATAAAATTTTGTAAATATCAAGTTACGTTTGAGATCATTTTAAACACAAAAATTCAAATTGTATAACCAGCTCGATCAATATTCAAAGTTCATGATAATGAAGAGTCTAACCATATTCAAACGTTGAACCTTTCGTAACATATATTAGAACCTTCTTCATCGTATTCTTCTTTAGTAACTAGCATAGAATTAAAACTGGCATCTTGACTCAAATAAGCACCTCCACGCCAAGGATAGCCAATAGGACTGAAAATAAATTTTAAAAAAAAAATCAAGAATATTGTCTAAAAAATTATTTGTATTAATCGTTGGGAAAAAAATATACTTACTCATCGGGTAAGTGTACATTTATACTATATTCGTGTGGAACGAGTGATCTAACATCATCGTAGACCCGTTTCTGTATTCCAGGGAATTTTGCATTTCCGCCAGTAAGAACAATATTCTTTAATAAGTAAGACTGCGTGTGAGCGGGGCACTTGAATACCGAATGGACAATCGCTTCTGCAATGCCCATTTGTCTAATACCGATATCGGACGGATGAAATAATAATTCGGGAACCGTAAAACGTTCATTATTCAACCTCAATTTTTGCTACAGATGAGAATTAAATATTCAAAAAATTAGTAACAGAATATATTATATTAATTATTAATTGAGCAAAAAACAAACACATAATCGGTCTGGCTGGTTTGATCGATCGGTACTGGATGACCTCTTCTGATCGTGGTGAAATCTGGTAAAACGTAATCTCGAATAATGTGATTTTCGGGCCACTTCTTCGTCGTCGTATTCATATCAAGTTTGAAATTATTCGATACGAAACAGGTGTCTTCTTTAACTTGATTAATAACGTATGTTTCGTCCATAACGTGCAATTGTCTGCAAAGATTCAATACAAACATATGTTTATACAGCAGTTGCGATAACTTATTGGTTTTATATTATAAGTACTAATCTATGTATTTGTACCTGTACGAAATTATTTCTTTGAGGTGATTAGTCAAGAGTTTTCCACCGACGTCGATTCTAACAATACCTTCTTTATACTGCTGACCTTTGATATAAGGTACTATATGAGTGAAACTATAACCGGTATCTACGATCAAGCAGCTAGAAGCTTTCGGATCTTTTTTCAAGTAGTGAAATGCACTCAAATCGCCAGCTGTTGAACAATTTCGAATAATGAATGAGGTGTTTTTAATCACATACGTAGAATTTAGTCAGATACTAACGGTTGATTCTCAATAAAGAATGACATTCGTATTCTTCGAAAAATATTTCGTTCACAGCTTCTTGAATGGAGGGAAAGTTGAAATATGGTTCTGTAACGACGATCGAAGTTTCTTTGAAACTTCCTTTGCTACAAAAATCACTGAAAACGTAATCCCATACGGTTTTCTGTACTTCCCAGTTCACCAAATAACCCTAAAATTGACAAAAAGTTGAATCGTTGAATGTTGAACAATGAACGAATAGTTTAAATCGTGAATTTACTTTTTGAAATCCTAATATGTAAAATAGCCCTGATGCGTCTCGACATTCTTCGATTTGATCACCGACGAAAGGTCTTCTTTTTTCACTTTTTGCTTTCATGATACAATTTGGCACGATTCTGAAACAACAGAAATATCCATTATGAGTAACAACTAACAACTTTCGGAAGTAGTCGAAAATAATAATGAATTCACCTGGGGGACGACTTGCCCGAGGATCCTGCTTTAATAGAATATGCTCCGTTGTCAATAATATAAATGCCACCCATCTCGGTCTAGCGTAGGCACGTCAATTTTTTCGCGCTTGAAATATTCTTTTTCTTTTGATGGGGAGCTGAACGAACAAGAGGAACAATTTTTTTATTATTACGAGTAACCGGCTTTATGAACGTCTATTGTCGAATTATAAAATGTTCTGTGTTCAGTAAAGTATACCATACTTGAACATTTTACTTACTCAGTACAAAATTTCAAATCAGTATTCTGGCAGTAGAATTTTCTCAAAATTTTAACAAACTAAGCGATAAAAAATTAGTATTTTTCACATTTTCGCCATCATTGGCATCATTCTCATGATTGTGAAGCGAAATTTAAAAAAAAAATTGGTTTGGTGATAACTCAACTCGTTGATTTCTACCAGTTGTACCATGTTGTGCATCCTACATTGTATTATTCTTGTAGTGATTTGTCCCGCTTTTGGTAACACTTTTCACAATGAATGAATGATGAATGATAATGCAAGGGTAGTGATAAGGTAGGTGATGAAAATTGAAATGAAAGCAACAGCGAACACTCATTTTATTTTTTAAAGTTTTCAACTTTTAAATCATTTCAAATTCTAAAACTGAAACAATGTACAGTGCGAGCGTAGTCGGCGGAAAAACTGAAGAATCCAAACCACAAGAAGTATTGGTAAAGAGGACGGAGTTACCAATTTATTCGGAAAATTCATCTTCATTATCTACAGAAAACAGGTAGAATATTTTTATAAATTTTTCCTTTCATTGAGACTGTAATTTTAAAACGACTACTTTCTACTTCAGCGATGAAGGAAGAAATGAATTTGTTTTGCAAGGAGTCCGATTATTTCGATCAGAGGGATGCAAGCTGGTTCGTACGATGCAAGCAGTATCTGACAGATCCTTGACTTTTTTCAGAACTGGCGTTGCTCATTCCACTGGTAATTTTTCGTCGAGTATCATTCGAAATGTATGTCTTCCTTGATTTAACATCGTATTATTTTCGTAGCGAGTTATGTGAATGCGGTAGATTATCTCCGCGAAGATCGTAATATACTTCAACGAATTGGAGCAATCGGTGGTGGTGTTCTTCTCGGTAACATTATAGGAATAAGAAAAGGTATCTTCAAACGTTTCTTATATACAACTGCTGGAGGTGTCTCAGCGGCAGCAATTTGTTATCCGGCTGAAGCCGAAGAATATCTGAAGCAATCGTCACAATTGTCTAAGAAATACGCGACAATCGGTCTTCACTTTTTAAATGGAGGTAAATCTCGTGATTATCATGAAATCGGGTTGTTGAGTTACAATATGTTTTGTTATGTTTTATTGTTTTCCTATTTAGTTTCCAAAGACCTTACTGGTTACGAATTACCCACATTTACTTCAAAATCGTCTAGTCAAGAATCGCAGGTAGAATGTTTGTTTTGAATTCGTTTCATCGTACTATTTGGTCCTGAACATTACTCACCTAACGATTTTTATTTAGGAAGCTGTGAAGAAGGATTGAAGCAAATTTAGTAGTTTGTCTCAAGATGTGGGTTGTGTTGGAAAGATTACCTAAAACTTTAATTGATGGTTGAAACAAATCAAAGAACAGTAATTACATAGCTATTTCAAAAAGTCTTCGTGAAATGAACATCGATTTCAGAGTAGATAATATTATGATTTTATAGGAAACATCCGTTTGTGTAATAATTAAATATACTGATAAAGTGATAACACGCAAAACTATCAAGCATCATAATTTGCCTAAATTCTAAAGAACGACTTCATGTACGTGGTGTTTAATTCTTACGATGTGTTATTCACAGGCTATTCAGAGCTTCAGAGGCTGACTTGAAAATGAGCGAAGTACCAAACAAAAATTGAAACCAAGTCTTGTACTCGGATATATGTACTCACATCTAAGGCAAGAGCTGTTCTAATGAAATGAGAACAACAAAAAGGTGCTCTTGGCTCTTTTCTTGCATTGCCGTAGTGCGCAATTGTTATTGCCAATGCTAACAATTAATATTGAATTGAATGCACTTCTACTCTTTCACTTCCTCTCAAATTTCAAATTTGCAATTGCACGATTTTTGGAAAAATAGAAGTGATTCAACTTTTCAAATTTCTCGAACTCAATGAATGCGTGAAAGGTTTTAATTAGTACAAAGGCGAGAAATGTTCTACAACGTTTATCTACAATGTATTCTTAAGAAGTTAAATAGCTATGCGTTTAGTATTGATTTTAAATCATCATGCGAAGTCCGCGCGCATGCGTAGTGGCGGGATCGAGGCGTCCCATAAGGGCTTGTGATCTTTCGGTCTTACTTTCGGTACTTTCGGTAAGCTTTCGCTGATAACTGATATCGTCCATACCTAGATAAAATATAGGTATATACCTAAACGGTGGAGTGGAGTAGATACTAATCGAGTTACTTACCTAAGTTTATTTTGACTGAAAACTGGTCGTTGATCTCAAAGCAATGGAAACAAAAATAACGATATTGTTGAAGTGAACTGTGCAATGAAAAACTAAGCAGCTTTGAACATACTTCGAATGCAAGTCATGTTTTAAATTAATTTCAAAAATTGCTATTAAGCTCCTGGAAGATGCTTTTTGTGAGGCGTATCAATGTTTATCGCATGAATTCGAGTTCTTTCATCAGTTCATAGTTTCTGGAAACCTATTTTGTTCGAAAATGCATACAGTGACGAGATATATGAACCAGTGGAAAGTATCTGATGGGAAGCATACATCAAGCAAGACGATACAGATTTAAAATTTGTACCGAAGAACTCGAGCAAAGTGAGTACAAGTACATTACTGTAATCATCAATGAGTTACCTATCAATTGAATGCGCTTTGTGATAGATATTCTTTACTTGTGCATTTAGGTCGCAACTGCGTGGGTCGTTGTAGAGTCACCATGAAAGAGCTTATTGATACTACGCATAAAGAAGACGTTTTCATCAACAATATTTCAAATAATGAAACTTCGGAAAAACTCAATCTCGAGACGCTTGTACAAGACGAAAAAGCAGAAAATCCCACTGAAGTGCCGAACGGAATTACGGTTTCAACATCAGAACAAAAAACCATCGTCCATGCAGAATCAAACCTTGATGTTGATAATACTCCAGACGGAACTATTCGATCGTCGAAACTCGTCACAAAAAAAAATAAACACATTAAAGAACGTGTTCGTTTAGCAAAATGTAAGCTTTGCGCGGAAAGTTTCACTAGTCGAGAATCGCTGCAAGGTCACATAAACACGGTGCACGCAAAACAGAAAGAATTCAATTGTGAAAATTGCGATAAAGATTTCACCAGCAGTCGTCTGTTAGAAAAACACTTGAGTACGCATCAAAAGGAAAAACTTTACGAATGCCACTGTTGTGGCGAAACTTTCTGCGATAATAATGCTCTGCAAGTGCACATCTCGTTGGTGCATTTAGAGGAGAAATTTTTCCCTTGCGAATTTTGTTGTAAAAAGTACGAATCGAAAAACAGCCTCAGAATGCACATGCTATCGCACGACACGCCTAATAATTATAGCTGCGCTCAGTGCAAACGAATTTTTAAATCAAAGAAGAAACTGGAAACGCACGAACAGAAACACACCCAAGAGAAACGATTTTTTTGTTCGGTTTGCGAGAAACGTTTTACGTCTCAGTCTAAACTAGATATTCATACGAAAATTCACACCGGTGAACGACCGTTTGGCTGCGAATACTGCCCTAAGCGTTTCATAACGCGTTGGAAGCAGAAATTGCATACGCGAATACATACCGGCGAGAAACCGTTCTCTTGTGTCACTTGTCGTAAATGTTTCATTTCCAAAGATAAGCTGCAAACGCATTTACGAGTTCACAAAGGATTGAAATTGTTTGCTTGCGAACAGTGCGACAAGAAGTTTTCTACCAATGACCAACTGCGACTGCATACGACGACGCACAGCGGAGAAAAAGCATTCGGTTGCGATTTATGCGAAAAGCGCTTCATTTCTCGTTCCAAGCTCCAGATACACGTTCGCATGCACACCGGCGAGAGACCGTTTGCCTGTCAAGTCTGTGGCCGCAGCTTCATATCGAATCATAAATTGCAGACTCATTTCAGAACGCATAGCGGCGAGAAACCTTTCGAATGCGACCACTGCAACAAACGCTTCACCTCCAAAGAACTGCTACAGTCGCACATCAGTCAAACACACTTCGGTTTGAAGCCGTTCCACTGCGACACGTGCGAAAAACGCTTCGTCAGCCGGTACAAGCTGCAGTTACACATTCGCAGCCATACCGGAGAGAAACCATTCGGTTGCGAGTACTGCGAAAAATCCTTCGTCACGCGGTACAAGCTGCAGGTGCATTTGCGTATTCATACCGGCGAACGACCTTTTCCGTGTTACCTTTGCGAGAGGTGTTTCATATCGAACGATAAACTACAGGTGCATATTAGATCTCATACCGGCGAACGGCCCTATATGTGCGAGCATTGCAACAAAGCGTTCATATCTAGCGATAAGCTGTTGATGCATGTGCGAATCCACAACGGTGACAAACGTTTCAGCTGCGAAACTTGCGAAAAAAGCTTCATCACCAGATATAAATTGCAGCTACATACGAGAACCCATACGGGCGAAAAACCTTTCGTGTGTACTGTCTGTGCTAAGGGTTTCATCACCAACGATAAGTTGAAAGTTCACACTCGTACGCATACTGGCGAGAAACCTTATATTTGTGTTTACTGCAACAAAGGATATATAACTAACTGCAAATTACAAGTTCATCTTAAAACGCACACCGACGAAACCATTCTGCGAAGTGTTCACTGGTTATTGCAGTAATTCCTTCTCTACTCGACGTGGGTCGTTTCCTGGCCGGTAGTTATTTCATTAGTTGAACTGGTCCAAAGTCGACGCTTTCGACGACGCGATGTTTTATTCTTTTTTATGCCTAAGCTGTAAGTTTGGAGTGCTCATCTAGGCGCAATCAATTTTTGATACATTCTGTGAAACATCTCTTTAATGGTACCCAATCAAAAATATAGACGAGTTTTCTCATCGAATAAGCTTTCGCTTCAGCTCATCTTTTGTCGGACAGTGTAATGTTCCTTTTCTAGTCATGAAATTTTATTTACTTACTATTTTTGTCCACATCATAAAAAATGAATAGTTTGCGTTTGTATTTCAGTTACCATTTGAATCAAAAAGTCGCCTTTATTTTTTTTATCGAAAGATACTTATGTGCATACCACCTAATGATGATCTCCTTTTTTTTTAAATTTATGAAAGATTTGAAAAATGTTGTAATGCTTCAAATATTTTTTAAGTTTTTTATTTGTACGATGTTACTAATGTACAGCTGTGTAGCTTTAGTCAGTCGAGTCAAAATAATTATGTAAAAGTATGCTAAGAGAAGGTAGCTAGTTACTAGTTAGTTATAGGAACTTCGTGATTGTGATTCAGTTCAACTTTTTTTGTGTCTTAGTCGTGCTACGATACTTCAAATAAAATACCTGCAGTACGTAATTTCTGAAACTCGAAGGTTTTTCATCATCTACTTACGAGTATCTTCTACCTTGTTGGACGATGTTAGTGCTGGGCATAGTAAGATTAGATTTCTAGCTTACCTATCATACTCATTGCGTCTTAATTTTTATAAAACTACGCCTACGCTTCATCAACGTTCTTACATTGGCTTCCTGGCTGATATTATATTCATGCATTGTTTTTCTTTCTTCATTTTTCAATTTTTAACTTGAGATTTGTGTTGTAATAAACTGTAATGTTCTCATCAACTCATTCATTGTACTTTAAGATTTACGTAAATACATTTCGTGATCATAGTTTTTTCAACCTTTTGAAAAATTGAAAATAATTTGATGATAAGGTAAGAGCAATATTATTTACTTATTTATTTTTTCAATATTATATTTATTTACTTTTTTACCTGAGAAAAGCCACGAGAAGTGAAACGCGGATCACGCAGAAGAAAAAAAATCATTTTTCCCTTGTGTCACCACCTTCAGCTGGTTTGGGACGCACTGAAATTTCATATTTGTGAAACATGCTATGCTAACCAAGAAGTAAGAATCCAGCAGCAACAACTTTGACTTTGACTGATTTCTCATTTCTGTCTGATTATAGTGATTTTAATTTTTTAAAACGTTTAAACGTTTTGAATTCTCAACATGTAAACATGTTTAATGTTTCAACTCTCCGGAAAATGTTTGATTTTGTTATTTTTTGGAATTGAAATTTTTAAAAAAAGGGAAAACACTGCTGCCAATGGAAAGTCACGTGATATGTTACGCGTTACTGACGCGTTACATGGCTTGCGCATGTACGTTTTCACCTCTCAGAAAAAATCGAGAGGTGAAAATGTCGAAAAAATACATTATAAATAAGGGGTTTTCAATTTTTTCATGAAAATGGTTGATTTTAGAGAAAACTTTATTTGAAACTTTTTATAGAGAAAGGAATTTTGCATAAAAAGTTTCGAATGAAGTTTTCTCTAAAATTGACCATTTTCATAAAAAGTTTGAAAAACCAGCGTT
>FIZT01001180.1:0-15154 GCA_900065295.1 Paracoccus marginatus
ATCCAATTGGACGTCTAATTGTATCCAATTGCATCCAATTTGATCCAATCGGATATATTTTTCCCCCTGGGTTTCAACATTGGTCTTTTATACTGTATTTCAGAGGAAAACGTGGGACACTGGTCAGAGGATCGCAATCAAATTGAAACCATCTTGGTGAAAAAATCAATGAAATACGCTAAAGCAGTAATAGAGGAATATGAGAAATCCAACGGAGGCGGACTAATCGAAGATATAATCAATAAAAACAAAGATACTTGGCTAAATAGTGATCTAGTAGACGCTTATTCCTCCCTAGGTATTCGATCATTTACCCCGAATATCTTCCATTTTCATAAATTTTCTCATTTTGGTCCATTTATGTACCTTCTCAGCACGTTACATCAAAGACAAGTACAAATACATAGCCGATATTATGCGTCAATATAGCGACGGAAGCGATCGATGGGCGGTATGGATCATGTGCATTGCTGTCGTAGATCCGTCCGAATGGGCCCAAGTTAACCTAGCCCTTCAAAAAGACCACCCTGGCGAATCGTTGAGTGCATTAGTAATGGTAAATTTTTTCTCTATAAATGAACTCGGCAGGCTTGTTTCCGATGAAATTCGATCTTTTACCATTAGTTTATTTTTATTTTCTACAGAAAGAGAACACCCAGGATAAAGTAATGGCCGAGATGATGGCCGTCATAGTCGACCCAACATTTGAACCCACCACATTCACTCCAAAAATATCTCCAGGAACAGCCCTGCCGCCTGTACAGCCAACCACATTAGCACCCCCTTCGCCATATTCTACTTCAACCCCAGTAAAACCACCGCCATCAGTTGCCCCACCGCCTGCATGTACAGGTACACCAGTGTCAGCACTATCACCTCCACCGGCTCCTCCGACAACGGTGGCGCCCTCTCCGCCACCTGCAGCTTCAACATAAGCCGCCGACTCCTACGCTCGTTGAGCCGCAGCCACCAGGATATTTCTTCTAATTTTTCATCGAATCGACAAAACAGCAGCAAGTAAAACACACTAACGCAGATGAGTGTACAAGTTGAAGCAGCATCACACGCGAGCGCAAATAAATACTTCAAATAATAAAATAATGTTCAAATAACAAAACAGATATTTTGTTAAACTGTATCAACTTATGTACGTAATTTCAACTTAATCATTCGGTGACAGGTCAGCTCGATTTCAGCCTATGACCCGAAAAAATCAATACGCAAAAAAATAATAATTTTCAAAACTTTTGATGGTATTGTGAACATGAGTTTGTGCGGTTTAAAAAACTGAATCATCATTATAAATCATCAGTAACCCTATCAAATACCATAAATGAATTCTCATTTCTCAGAAAAATTCACAGCTCAAGAACTTTTTTATTTGTTTGCTTTCTTCACGTAGAAAATTAGTCTAACATCCAAGTTGAAAAAAAATTTCAAAGTGACTCGTTTAATAGGTTCATTTTCCTAATCTCCTCCCCACCCCAACAGAAGATGGGTGATTACCGAATTGAGAGATAATTTTCATAACAAAAAAAAAGTAATAACACTTGCAAACATAGGTAATCCTCAAGATCGAAAAAAAAATCAACGAATATATATATGTAAATATCAATTGATATAATGTTAACTTTTTTACGATGTTGAGGAGTTCGATTCGATAAATTCGAATTTTAATGACACCTGCAGGTAGATCTACGCAAAATAAAAATAAAATTACAGCCATTAAGTGATTATTAATTCTACGAAAATTGACTGAAATTACTTAGAACAAAATATAAATTTTGTTACACCAATTATCACTGCATATAAAATATACATGTTCGTGACAGATAGGTATTACTATCATTTAGGATGAATTTTTTTACGGAAGCGTAGGTAATAAAAATTATCTCGGTACAAAAAAAATTATACAGCCGTCATGGTAAAAATTATACACCATCGAGATGAGTATACATTTTGATTGTTTTTGGAAGGGAGTAGTGTTATTATATCTCTTTTTAATTAACCTATGCATAATTTTTTTTTCGCACAGAACTTTTAAGCAAAAAATTTACGTCGGAAGGAAGCTTCCCCTCCCCCTATCGGTACGTCAGCGTCACTAAACAGAAGGTACATACATGATAAGGCTCGAGCGCAGCGAGGGCAAAAATTTTGAGATTATTGAAATTTCCACCTGAAAATTTGAATTTTTGCTTGAAATTTCAAAAAAAACAGTGACTTTTGAGGGAAAAAGTGACAAACACTCTAAAAAGTTACTCGCTTTGATGCCTGTATTCGTACCTAATTTTTCTGTTTTGCTTCATTTTCCAAAACCAAAATCATTAAAGTTTTGTAAAAAAAAAAAGAAACAACTCAATAAGAAAAAGAAGCATAAAATTTTTCTCATCATTTAAGGGTTTCTAAAAAGTGAAGCAATTTTTTACCGACTTTTCTTTTAAAGAAAAGTCAGGTATTGAATTTGTCATGATGGTTGCAGATAAGAGGGGATCATATTTTCTTCACGTTTTGGGGTCTTCTGAACACCATGGCATGGCACCTATGGCGCCAAACGAGGTTTCCATATTGTATATTGGTGTTGTTTTTTTTTCAATTTTTATTTGGATTTCAATTTTTCAAATTTTCAGTTTTGAAAAACCTCTCACAAATTTGGATTTTTGAAAAGAAAAATTATTGACGATTTTTTTAATTTTTTATACTTAATTTGTGATAAGCATCAAATTTTTTTTTTGTTGAGATTTTTGAAGATTTTGCAGACAATGCACAATATTGTATTTCAAAATCTTGACGATCAAACTGATCAACTCGCTTGGTTACATTTTTGTACTGACATCCACCGGTACTACAAATCTCGTTAGAACCCGACGCAACGACTGCTCATGGATTACAAACGAGAAAGATCAAAATTTTATACATTTCAAAAAAGTGGATAATACTATGATATCAAAGGAAAACGAAAAAAGCTGCAGAAAATGTGCTCATTACTATAAATGAATTATTGAAAAAATACGAGTAACTGTACCTACAAAAAATTGTCGGTAAAAAAATTCATTCGATTAACATCAACGACGAAACTTTTTGCTTCAAAAGAGATGTACAAGAGGCTGAATAAATAATCCCATTTCGATGCCTAATACACCAAAAATATGTAGAAATTCATCTGGTATACACGGGGAGTAGTAACAGACTTTTAAGAATTTTTTCAGATTTTTTTTGCACTGCATTCTAGCCAAAACCCCACCTAGAAATTTTAATATCGCCATTATTTCGAAACTGGAAGACACATTTTTTCTTTTTGGTACACATGTGGGCTTACGTACCTCAATAAAATATTATGGTAAGTTTTTCAGATTTTTAGCGCAGGTGGGTTTTGATGAAAAATGCACTTTTATGCAAAAATCTCGAGTTTTGACGGAGTAAGAGGGAGAAATATTGATCGAAAAAAATTTCTGATGCCAAATTGTGATTTTACAAATCAAATTACCCCCATCTAGACACTTTTCGCGCGATAATTTCGACAAAACTCGAAAAATTCTATTTTCCTCTATAAGTAAGTATTTCCAGGGAAAGAATGGTTGAAAAATCAAGTTTGTCCAAAATAATCGTGAAAAGTGTCTAGAGGAGAGTAATTTGATCCGCAGAAACCGAATCTGGCTATGAAATTTCCATTCGACCTTATAATTTGCCTATCTATCTCGAAGTCATTGATTTTGAAAAATATCATAATGTCAGATCAACTACGAAAAAAACATGTCTACCTATCCATGTTATCAACATTTCCTTCAAAAAGGAAACTTTACTTCATTTTTTTTCCTCTATTCTTTTAAAAACAAAATTTTAAAGTTGAAAAATTATTTTTTCAGCATTTTTGTTCAGATTTCTCTTTTTTCCCCTATTTTTTGTACCTAATTCAAAATAAAATTAAAGTACTTATCAGTTTCTTTTCAGATTTTTTATTTCATTTTTGAAATATATGTGTACTACATATTACATAATTTCAAAGCAGTATTTATTTGAAATGACTTTTTCCATTAATTTTTTTTTCATTATTCATAGTCCCTTTTTCAGAAGTTTGATTGCGATTACAGCAAATTTCAACATTCTTCCCACCAAAATTGTATCCTAGATCCTCATCCATCACCCAAGTTTGCTCGAAGTACAGACACAGACCTACAAATTTCATCCTGCGCCCCAAAAACATATATACCACCTAGGGTAGTTAGGTACATAAACTACATATTATACTATCTTTAATCACTATGAACTTGAACAGTTCTCATAGCCGCGAGGGTCGTAAGTTCAAACCCCACCGTACGCATAGAGAATTTTAGTTGGAGAATTAGGTACCATTCGGAAGAGGTGAATATTGTCATACGAAAAATCGTGATCAAAATCAAGAAAAACTATGCGTTGGTTTTTTTAAAAATTATTACTGTAATATGCGAATTAATTATTTGTTTCTAATTTGAATGAAAACCGCGAGGAAACTCTTTCATGTATGGGAATGTTAGTTATTACCTCACATGAAAGAGTTTTCACGTATGGAATGTAACCATTGCCAACGTGAAAGGGTTTCTTCCTGTACGTAACGAGAACGTTTCCCAAATGTCACTGCACTGTTCGCTGTATTTATGCAGTGCTTAATAAGAAAATCATGCAATGATTACATTACATCATTCATTAACCCTGAATAGGAATGCGTTGTATGCTTCTACAATTTTAATGGACTGAGTGGTAGAATCTTGTCTTATCCCTCGAATCCCGGATTTTTTGCGTATTCAGTGCCCGATTTGTTTTTTCAGTGGACATGAACCATTGATAAAAAAAATTGTACGCACGATTGTCGAACGAAATAGGAAAATTCATTTGACAAACAGCAACAACTATAATTTTCGTTTAAAATAGATTTAGAAATGTCTGAATAAATACAGCATAGATAGTTCCCAAAATTCGAAAACATACACAGTATTGGTGCAAGGTAGCGAAGGTACATTTGGCACAATCAAACGTATCCATTTCGTATTATTCAGATCACAATGATTACCGTTTCACATATAATCTGTGCAATTTTATGTCTGGCAGTGACAAAAGTAAAAAAACATAATATTTTCTCAATTGCTTTTTTGTGATAAGTAGATACACACGAATTTGGAATTTTCACGAACCTGCGATTGTTTCCAGACCCAAAATCATGGTACGAGCGAAGACTTAGTAGCAGAATACTACACGACGACGATTGCATCAACTGACCAATTCACCAAACAAGATGAGGATGACGCCACGGCCATCTGGGACAGTGATCGAAGAGCAGACGTAATTGCCAGCATCGTTATGTATCGAGATAAGATCCGACGTTACGCCATCACTCAGAAAATATTGGACAAAATTTTCGGCTACAGAACAAGGGTAGGTAAGTGCGCTAGTCCTAGGGTAACTGAATATGTACAATTTTCAAGTACTCACAAATTAACGAATTTCGCGATCATGTAGAGAATGCAAAAGCGTTATTGGATAGTTGACACGCGCTATGTGCAAGCGGAACCGAAATATAACGCGACGCGTACGTTCCTAGATCTAGTATATGGTTTAACCTACGACGAGAGCCTCGTACTGAGCCAATATTTAGAGAATTTTTTCGAAAGAAAAGAAAAAACGTGGATAACCATTGGTATGGTGCTGGCCAAAGATTTGAGTAACGTGATCGCGACCTATAATAATAGTGAGTCGATCGTAGGGCATTGTTTATCAAACCTAGAATGTTGACAAAGTTCGATTATAGTAAACTTTTTCCCTTTAACTTGACTAGATCACGGGATCACGTTCGCAGATCAGCGCAATGATCAAAAGAAACCGTTCAAGTTCATGCTGAGGGCTTGGGTCAGGGTGAGTATTCTCTTCTCGTAGAATAAAATTACCTACTCCTTAGTTATTGCATAGCCGAATCAATGTTTTTTATACAAATTTTTCAATCTATTTCAATAATTCGAAAATATTTGATTTAAATTTTTTTATAGAAAACTTGGAATATTATTTTTATTTGTAAATTAACTACGCTTTGTTATACAACTCGCAGTGCCCTCGCGAAGCAATTGAAACAGGCAACCTTGATTCGAAGTTAATTTCGGATGACGCAAAAGCTTTGAAAGCAGGTGGAGTATTTTCTGCATTTGGTAGGGGGAAGTAAGTTCTTTGGTAAGTTGCATTTTAATCACTTTTCGATATAACATAGAATACGACACAGATGGTTGGCACGAAAATCGAGATCAAATCGAATTAATTCTGATGAGAAAATCAATAAAATACTCTCGAGAAGTGATAAAAGAATTCGAAAAGCTTATAGGACCAAACACAGTCATGGAAGATGTCATCAAAAACAGTCATGTGCTGAATGCGGACCTCGCTGATACGTACTCTTCATTAGGTCCATATTTTAGTAAAGCTTTGGCCGCATCAGTACCTTGTTAATGTTAATATTAGGTAATTTTTCATTTACATTCTCGCATGTTTGCAGCTCGTTACATAAAAGATAAACACAAATACATAGCCGGTCTCTTGGATAAATATAGCGATGGCAAAGATCAATGGGCGGCGTGGATCATGTGCATCGCCGTTGTTCGCACCGAAGAATGGCCCAAAGTTGACGACGCTTTCAAGAAGGACCACAAGGGTGACTCGTTGAGCAAATTTATATTGGTAAATGCGTTTTGAAAATATATTTCAAATCACATTATACGGTATACGTGGTTTAGATTTCTGTAGGTACATTACTCTACTTTCAGCAAAAGCTTACCACTGATAAGGTTATGGCCGAGATGATGGCGTTGACAGTGGATTCGAAATTCAAACCTACCACATTCAGCAAGAAACCGGTTTCTGGTGAACCAGGTCCACCTGCCACCGCGCCAACCGCAGGGCAGCCAACTACGTCGGCGCCTGCATCACCCTGATTCATTCCATTACCTGTCCCCAAAAAAATTAATCGCAGAGATTTTTCAAAATAAATTTTTATTCTACAAGTTGAATGTTTTTATGATAACAGCCTCATTTGATGGGGGTGGGGAAGGAAAATACGCAAAAAAAAACTTGAATATACACAGAAAGAAATAGTTCAACAATGAGTTCTATTTTTGCAGAAATCTGCAATGTCGAGTCAAGTTCAGGCAACTCTTAGGTAATATCCACCCGTCTCAGCAAAAATTATAAAAGGATAACAGCAAAATTCAAATGGAAAATTTCTCGACATTTCTGGAATAACACTAATTAACAAACTTATTGGACGTTTTTCTTTCTGTTTATTTTTTTTTCTTCGTAACATTTTAATTTTTTTGTCTAATTTGATTTTCCAAATGAATTAATTGAATTTTTGGAGGGGAAAAAAGTTGATTGTCTTTTTGAAATTTTACTGATTTCAATTTCGTTTAGCAATTCTTCTAATTTTTACAGGCATATAATTATATAATATATTTTATTTATTTTTCGTAAATAAGGGATAACTTTCAAAATGCATTGTATTCTTTGAGAAAATTTTTTTCAAAACATAGAAATTGAAAAAAAAAAACCTAGATATTAACACATTGAGCATAGGAATTTTGGTGATTCAAAAAATTTTGATGAATAAGTATTCAGGCATTAAGATTTTTATTTTTATTAAGATTTCAATTCATCCAATTTTGGGGTTTTGAAAATTTTGAACAGGTTTTTTTTTTCAAAATGATAACTGATAAATTTTTAATTTTTAAAAAATTGGGAGAGGTGCCGATTTTTGGATGTATTTTGACATTTTTGAAGATTTTGAAAATACATACTTCAAAATTTTGTTACTCAAGTTGGCGTTTATGCTTGGTAAAATTTTTTCACTCACTTTTTTATGAGCAACTCACGTTAGAATCCAACGCAACGTCTGTAGAGTGTTGATAGATTACAAACGAGAAAGAACAAAATACATTCATAGGTTTTAGCAAAGTGGATAATTCTATGATGAGTAATTCGAAAACCGCTGCAGAAAAATTTCAGATTACGCGTTTTTGATAAAAATGAACCACTGAGAGAAGAAATTGACAAACAATTGCCAAGCGGAATAGAAAAATCTATTTGGTAAACAGTAATAATAGAATTCTCGTTTTAATATAGATTCAAAAAGCTGAATAAATATAATCATCAAAGCTTGAAATCATTCACACAGTACCGAGACGAGGTAAGTACATTTGACACCTACGTATCTATCTATTCCTTTCGTATTTTTCCGATCACAATGGTTTTTATAGCATACATAATCTGCGCTGTTTCGTGTCTAGCAGCGACAAAAGTAAAGAAACCTTTTCTTCAAATGCTCTTATTACGGTGTAAAGACATGGATTTGGAATTTTTCACGAACCTACGATTGTTTTCAGACCCAAAATCACGGTACGAGCGAAGACTTGGTAGCAGAATACTACACCACGACGGTTGCAACAACCGATCAATTCACGAAACAAGACGAGGATGACGCGGCGACTATCTGGAACAGTGACCGAAAAGAAGACGTGATTGCCAGCATCGTTATGTATCGAGATAAAATCCGACGGTACGCCATTACTCAGAAGATGTTGGATAAAATTACCGGCTATAGAAGATGGGTATAAGTGCATTGGTCCTTTATTAATAATTACGTAGGTACAACTATAATCTTCAAACGAGTTGCACGGTCATGTAGAGAATGCAAAAACGTTATTGGATAGTTGACACGCGTACTGTGCAAGAGGAACCGAGCTATAATGCGACGCGTACATTTCAAGATCTAGTGTACGGTTTGACTTACGACGAGAGCCTCGTACTGAGCCAATATTTGGAGAATTTTTTTTCAAGAAAAGACGAAACGAGGATAACCATTGGTATGGTGCTGGCCAAAGATTTAAGTAACGTGATCGCGACCTATGACAAAAGTGAGTCGATCCTAGAGTATAGTTTATTAAACCTAGAACGTTAACAAAATTGGGTAGGTAGATATAACCGGTTTAGCATGGTAGTTTGGCCTTGGAAACATAGCTCGACCGCACCTACCCCAAGAGGTTAACTTTGATGAGAAGAAATTTTGATAGACATTTTAGACCCCTAGCGCAAGAATTTTGGGCGAGGGCCCGAAATGTATTTTATCCTTTATTTTTTCATTTTTCGCCAAATGTATATAGATGAAAATTTCGCATTTTTTTCGATCCATTTCAGAGGGTAAGAAGAACAAACGGATTTTTCAAATTTTTTGGGGGCGATTTTTCGCTTAGTTATGACGTTTTAAAAATTTTATAGCCGCCATTTTGAAAAAAATGGTGATAGTGACAAAAGAATTTTTCTGTTGAAAAGTTTGATATTTATTCCTAAATATACCGTAAAAGTGTCAAAAATTTCGGAGTGTTTGAACATCAGAAATAATGAAAACTGACCACTCATAAAATTGACCCCGAACGGATATGTCCTATTTTCCACGACGCTCTTGTGGGAAGTACGGTATTCACGGGCCTATACATTGCGTAAAAATTTTAAAATAGAAAAATGCTGTGATTTCATTCAAACTCGAGCTCCCTGCGACTCTAGGAGATTGATCCACGGCTTCTCACAGAAGGGTGTTCTTTAAAAAAAAATTGGCTGCGCCCCCAAAGTCGCAGGGAGCTGAAATTTTGGGGTAAGAGCTCCAATAAGGCTAAGCTAAAACTTAACAGGGTAAGTATATCCTTTCAATTATCGTGAACTTTTCCTCCTCAATTTGACTAGATCACGAGAGCGAGTTCGCAGATGAGCGCAATGATCAAAGGAAGCCGTTCAAGTTTATACTGAGGGCATGGGTTAAGGTGGGTATTTTTTTCTCTGGAATAAAATTATCTACTTATTGCATACTCGAATTATGAATTTTCATAGACCAATTTTTCAATTTGTTATTTTAATGCTTCAATTTAATTTTTTTTATAGAATATTTTAAACAATATTTTTTAATTTGTAAATTACCTAAGCTTTGTTCAACAACTCTTAGCACCATAGCGAAGCAATTGAAACAGGCAACCTAGATCCGAAGTCAATATCAAATACTCCCGAGCGGTGATGCTACAGTTCGAAAAACTCATGGGATTGAACAAAACCACGGACGTTATCATTGACGACAGTGTCAATGATCATCATTTAAACCACGACCTCGCCGACACATATTCTTCATTAGGTATACAAATACATAATACGTAAAAGTTACATAACAATCCCTGGCCGTAACTAAGACCTGCGCTGTAAGAATAAAAATTGCTCCATTCGCATTCTCGCACGTTTGCAGCTCGTTACATTAAAGATAAATACAAATATATAACCGGTCTCTCGGATAAATACAGCGACGGCAAAGATCAATGGGCTGCGTGGATCATGTGCATTGCCGTAGTGTTGCCCGAAGAATGGCCCAAAGTTGACGACGCCTTCAAGAAATCCCACAAGGGCGATTCATTAAGCAAATTTATTTTGGTATGTAGATGAACTCATTGGCATAATTTTCATCTCTATACAAACCCTAAAGTATCTGCACATCATTCTGCTTTCAGCAAAAGCTCACCACTGATAAGGTCATGGCCGAAACGATGGCGCTGGCAGTGGATTCGAAATTCATACCCACCACATTCAGCAAGAAACAGGTTCCCGGTGATCTAGGTCAACCCGCCGCTGCACTACCCGCAGTGCCACCAACTGTGTCGGCACCCGCACCTCCGGCAGTTTGACATATGTTTACTGTACTTCTATTTCATCGGGAAAAAAAACCTATATCATCAACTCGTAGAGATGTTTCCAAATCAATCTTTTCCAAACAAGTACACCGGATAGAGATTTTCCGAAATAAATTGGTGTTTGTAGGTTGAATGTTTTTGTGACAAACTCATTCAGGCTAGGCAAAATGGACCACTCCAACAAGCACAGAAAACCTAACTTCATACTCTTTCGGGGGAGGGGAGGGGGGGGGGGGCTCGAGCACCAAGGTGTTCAAACTTCTCCATAAACTACTGCTTTTCGCGAATTACGCCAAAACCGTCAAGCGTACGAGGAAAATAATCATCAGCAAAAATATTCGCAGTATAATTTCCTGTATTTCGATACAACAGTCGATCCCAATTGACCAACGGTAAGAAGGTAACTGATATCGTTACTTACCTCCTCATTTTTTAAAATATTCTTTTGTCCTTGCATTAAAAATTAATTCTCGTACTCACCTGAAACAAAAAACGAAAACAAATGATGATTAATTCATTGATATAATAATCGTACTGCTTTCCTCGTCGAAGCCGAGCTATAGGAGTAGATCTACTAGGTGGCGTATGGCACTTCTTAAATGAACAATAGCGATAACAAACAATGGCGTTTCATTAAAAAAAAAAAAACACATCAAAATTGTAAACTACCTGAAGCAACGGTCCAAGAAAAATATACTCGACAAGCATAGAAGTTGAAGAGCATGAACAACCATTGAAATGGTCTTTATTTGCATCTCGAGCTAGGAAAATCCGCACCCTGCCATGTTTTTCTCTTTACAAAGAAATTTTCAACGAAATGAATTTTCATGGACGACGTTTCAAAGAATTTCAAAGTTGAAAAAGTTTTCAGAAGTCTTGAAATTTCATTATTAAAAAAAAATAAGTGATTTTTTCTCAAGAGATGAAAAGGATAATTTTCAAACATTCAATACTCTAGTAAAATGCTTGCGCATTCAAAATAAATAAATTTTTGAAACCTCTGAGACTTTTTCAGTATATCTGAATCTGATAAAAACATAGAAATAATTTTCAAGGCAAATATTACAGCAAAAAACAGTTTACCTGTTCTAATAAACGTCGTCAGTACCAACTCCACCATCGAAGAGCCCTACACCTACACTACCGCTAAGCTGAATGAGCGCCTACACCCGCCATCGCCACCGGCTGTAACAACTTTACCACGCATCGCCCAGATGACTATTTTGACGCAGATACGAGCACGAATTATAATTATTGTTTGAATAAATTACACACCACGCACAGGTGCAAATGAATAACTATAGGTACTCTGCCACCAAATGCACAAATACAAAGAATATAACGAATAAATTCTCGTTCAAATTTGGATTTTTAAAAAACAGAGCGGATATTGGCAATACCCACAGCTTAAAATCATTCATAGAACTAATGCAAGGTGCATTAAATTTGCCGTATATCTACGTGTTCATTCTGAATTGCTCAACTCGCAATGAAACCTATTCTGTTTATAATTTGCGTATTTTCAAGTTTGGAATTGACTAAAGTAAAAAGATGGATAAATCTACTTTCTGTTGTAGTTTATTTTTTGCAACCGAGAGGCAAAAATAGGAAATTTTTAACAACCAAGTGATTGTTCCCAGACTCAAAAAGGTGATACAGACAATGACTTGATCGCTGCATATTACACAACAACGGTCGCATCTACCGAAACAATCATCAAACAAGACAAAGATGACGCCAAGGCAATTTGGGACAGTAACCAAAGGGAAGATGTAATCGCCAGCATCCTAATGTATCGAGATAAACCCCGACGCTACGCCATCACTCAAAAAATTATGGAAATACTGGGTACTGATTCATGGGTAGGTTCGAGTACATTACCTTACCTGTGTCCATAACGTTGAAATTTTAACGAATTTCATGGTCATGCAGCTAAGGCAGAAGCGCTATTGGATATATCCCAAGCGCTATGTGCAAGCGGAAGCGCGATATAACTCCACATGGACGTTCAGAGATTTAGTGTATAGTTTAACTTATGACGAGAGTCTCGTGCTGAGTCAATACATGGAAAATTTTTTTTCAAGAAAAGATGAAACGTGGATAATAATCGGAATGGTGCTGGCCAAGGATATGAGTAACATGATTAATTTCTACGACGACAGTGAGTTGCGTACACTGCACAATGCAGTGTTTGTCAAACCTTAGAACGTTTACAAATTTTAATTGAGAAAAACTTTTCCCAATGACTTTACTAGATCACGGCAGCTCATTCGCAGATGAGCGTAACAGTCAGAGGAAGCCGTTCAAATTTATGCTGAGGGCTTGGGTTAGGGTGAGTGTTTTCTGCTCTCAAAATCTGACAAATTTCAAATTACTTGCAATATGTTTCATAATTTCTAGCATCCTCGCGAAGGAATTGAATACGACAACCTAGATTCCAAATTAATCATGGATGATGCGGAGCTTTTGAAAACAGGTACAACACTCTTTGCTTCTGGCAAAGGAAATGGGGTAGATACAAATATATTACACCGGGAAAATTACCCTTGGATTGTAATATTTTTCCAACATATCGTCGCAGAATACGAAAAAGGTGGCTGGCACAAAAGACGAGCCCAAATAGAATTAGTCCTGATGAGAAAATCTATCAAATACTCCCGAGCGGTGATGCAACAATTCGAAAAACTCATGGCGCTGAACAAAACCATGGACGTAATTATCAACGACAGCATCCATGAACATCATTTGAACCACGACCTCGCTGACACATATTCTTCATTAAGTATACATTAGTTATTCAACAATCCTTGGCCGTAAGACCCGCGCAACGATAATAAAAATTACTTCATTCGTATTCTCACATGTTCGCAGCTCGTTATATTAAAGATAAATACAAATATATAGCCGATCTCTTGGATAAATATAGTGATGGCAAGGATCAATGGGCAGCGTGGATCATGTGTATTGCCGTGGTGCACCCCGAAGAGTGGCCAAAAGTTGACGACGCCTTCAAGAAAGCCCATAACGGTGATTCACTAAGCAAATTTATTTTGGTATGTAGATGAATGCATTGGCAAAATTTTTATCTCAATACAAACCCTAAAGTACCTGCACACCACTCTGCTTTCAGCAAAAGCTCACCACTGATAAAGTCATGGCCGAAATGATGGCACTAGCAGTGGATTCGAAATTCAAACCTACCACATTCACCAAGAAACCTACTCCCGCCGGGCCGCCGGCAACACCACTAACTGTGCTAGAACCAGCGTCATCCTGATTCATTCAGTTACTAAAAAAATTGAGAATTAGATATAGGCACGCCCAACATACGATTACATTTTACTGAAATTCCACCAATTGCTTAAGATGTTTCCAAAAAAAAATTGTAGTTACATCTTGAAGAGCTTGAAATTTCAAATAGATAAGTAAGTAAGTAATTATGGTTTTAAGAAGAAAAAAAAAGAAAAAAATCCAAGAATTTTTCACGCAGTGAAAATAATTTTTTTAATTCAAGACCGCAGTAGGTAAAATATTTGCATTGAAATACAGTTCTGAAAACACCTCGAGATTTTTTTAAAAATCCCAATCTGATAAAAATATAAAAACTTTGAAAAAAAAACAATAATACAACATAAAAAAATTCAAATGGAGATTCAAATCATTTCCCAGCATACCATCCAATCTAACCCCGATGGTGATGAACGCCACCAATAACAACACTGAAAAAAAAAGAAAAATAAATTTATCCAAAAATATAATAACGGAACTCCATTCAACAGAAGCGGAAAAATTTAATACAAGAATTATTATTGCGATAATTGGCAACATTTATTACTGCATGATAAATTTTAATAATTTTTGTATTAAATTTTGTCAATTCAGTTGAATGGAGTTTCGGATTTATATGCAAATGCTTATTTGAATGCGCTGTAGCAGATACCGCATATCAATGTTTCTTTTGCGATTCATGCATTTTAAAGCCGAATTGCAAAATTTTTTAGCGCATATTTTTGCTTATTTGACCATAAACGCTTATAAATGCTTATTTTTAGCAAAAAATGGCCGAAAAACGCTTTTTTAGAGCTTATTTGGGTCTTTAGCGCTTATTTGGACAAAAATCGACATAAAAACTCAAATTTTCATTGTTTGATCGAGTTTGATCAAAAAAAAAAAAAATGACTTTCAAACTGAATGTTTACCAAAAAAAAAAATCAAAACTTTCAATCTGTGACTTGAACTTTTACGTTTTAAAGAATTGTTGAAATGAACAATTTTTGATATTTTTATCATTTAAATGATCTATTTTGAACTTTTTAGGTGATTTTACCAGATTTTCGAGTTCCCGTTGAAATTACCTGTATTTATTTTCGAGTTCCCGTTGAAATTACCTGTATTTTGATATGCCGCATGCCGCATTTTTAAAC
>FIZT01001201.1:0-11541 GCA_900065295.1 Paracoccus marginatus
TTGGCATTGGAATCGTTCCAAAAGCTTTCGGGGGCCAAATCGACCTTCTTAACCTACCATAGCCTTTGTTCATTTTCCAAAGTTCGACAATTTTTTAAAATTTGCTAATTTTTCAAAATCCAACGATTTTTTTAAAATTTGCCAATTTCTCAAAATTCGTCATTTTTTATAATTGGTCAATTTTGCAAATTGGTAATTTCTCAGAATTGGCAATTTTTCCTCAAATGTCCCCATTTCTAAAAATTGGTTCATTTTCAATTTTTCAAAATCCCCCCCCCCCCCCCCCCCCCAAAAAAAAAAAAAAAAATTAATCAATTTTACCCAATGGTTAAATTTATCAAAATTTGCCAATTTTTCAAAATTCGTAAAATTTTCAAAACTGGTCAATTTTTTAAAATTTCTCAATCAGTCATAATTTGTCTATTTCATAAAATTCGTCCATTCTATAAAACTTGTCATTCATCAAAATGGCTTGATTTTTCAAAATTTGTCAATTTTCCCAAATTCGTCAATCAGTCATAATTTGTTCATTTCATAAAACTCGTTCACTCTACAAAATTGGTCATTTTTCTCGAACAGATTATCAATTCGGCATACAACTGTCGCAACGAGTCGATAACGAGGTACTGATCACATTCAACGCCCGTAACGACCACGACCGCACAAAATTCGTCGAAGATATACGCGAATCGATTATGGAAATGGACGCCATGGAAAACATCCGAATCGAATTAGAACGCCAGAAGGCCGGTCGAACGAACAGGTACCGTACCGTACTATTCCAGCGCCATTTCCGCTTTTCAACCATTACTTTGTTGGAACATGACCAAAATTAATCGCCCTGTTTTCATCGCAGATGCAACACGAGCAATAGCTCGGAAAATCGCGACAGCGGCGTAGCCGACATAGAAGTATGCCAGTGTCTTCACGCGTATCCGACGATGGCCTCAGGCCCCGAGGAGCATTCGAACAGCGACCAAGGAGCCGGCATGTTGAAGAGGTCCAACTTGAGTAATTCATTGCTCGATATTCACGATCAAGGTTAATTCCACGCATTACTTAATTACTACATATATACGATACAGAAAACTAGGGGTTTATCTTAAGTACTATATTATGGCGGCATATCGTAGTAAAAAATATGGAGTAGGTAGATTCGATTTTACGCTGAACATTAATTCGTTCTTTAAATATTTTTAAAGACTACTGCAAATCGTATTTTAGACTATGGTTTTTATTTCGACTCGTATTTTTTTGTATACTTTTTTTTGGTATATTTTTTTATCCCAATTCGTGTGCGATCGATTGATTGGACAATTTGAACAGTTACCGATTGATTTGACTATTTAATCATGTACGTGTAAGGTGTATTGTTACACTATACCCCCAAGTATTACTTTTGCGTTGTCGTTATCGCACCTACAAGCACTAATGCACTTTTACACAAGTTCACCAGCATGTGTACGAGTGTCCGACTTAATATTTTGTACATAATCAACGTATTATTGTGTAGATTTACTTAAGCGAGTAATAATTCTTTTTTTTTTCGATTTTTTTACATAAGACACACACGTTAAAAGACTGATTTAATATTAAGTACCATGATTATTCGGCCCATCAATAAAAAGTGTGTTATAACCGATTAATCGATCCCAGCTAATGGATCGAATCTTAATCCGGTTCTTATGAATAGACCGCACAACATCGATCGATCTTGACCACCTACATCGAGGGGTTAAAACGCAGGCCGAATTGTGTTCATCGATTGGAAAACAAAGTCTAATGATACGGATATGGATTGCTATTATGTTTACACGCTTTGTTTTTTTTTTGTTCTGTTTGCTTTTGTTTTTGGTGTGTTTTTTTGACTATCTTCTGCCTCGTGATGCGATACCGACGCGGTACGGCGATTCGAATTACTAACAAAATAGACGGTAAAGGACGTAAACGAAGTGGAAGCGTTGGGTCGCTCGATTTAGGCTTCCGATGGAGATCGAATTCCTTTCTATTTTTTAAATTCGGTAAAAAGAAATCGTAATCGAATTCGCAAGCTGGGTTTAAAACCTAAACGTGAAGATTAGCCGCGATCTTGCCACAACGTTTCTCTATCTCCAAAGCTATTAACCGGTGAATGGTTCTGGTTGAAATCAAAGGGTTCTAGTTTTATCAAATCTAGTGTTAGTTTTTAGCCTTTTTTTTTTTCGTTTGTTTGTTCGTTCGGTTTTATGTAGGGAGTTTTTTTTGCTTTTTTAATTTTTTTTCACACGTTGATTGTTTTTTTATTTTTATTCGACAGGTTTTTAAATTAGTAATTTTATTTGTGTGAAGTGAATGATTTTTTATTTTTATTTCAATACGTGTGGTGTACTAATTTTTCTTTCTTTCTTGGTGATTGAGGGTTTGGAAGTGGAGGAAAGATGAATTTGGCTGAAATTTTTACTCTCGGATTGTGGTTGGCCACAAAAATTGGAATAAGACAATTTTCTTTATTTTTTGAGACTCCTTCGCATACATTTCATTTCTTTTTTGATAAAACTTCAAAAATTTATCATCTCGAGAGTTACGGGCCGAAAGAAGTCAAATTCAGTGGATGGGGTTATTTTGGGGTCTGAATTGGGTGACTCGAATTTCGAGACTCTGGCTTGAAACTACCGTGGAGGTCATTTTTTAAAAAGACCCCAGAAACAGGGTCAAATGATCAAAAATGTTTGATACTGACTGATCTTGTCATCAACATATCCAAAATAACCTTCCTAGATCATTTCCATCTCCCTCTAGGCTCGATAAAGTGTATTTTCCCGCCATTTTATTGCCACTGACATCCTCTGCAGCCCTAAAATTCGTCTGAGAGATCAATTTTTGGCATATTGATTGGGTTGATGCTCTACATGGTACCTTTTGGGGGCAGGGTCTATCATCCTAGTGGACATCTTCGCCGAAGGGGAAATAAATGGACTAATGTTTCGCTGCTAATTCGATGTTTTTCATCTCCACTTCCAAATCTTTCAGTATAACGCGTCGCGGAGATGGTGTGGTTTACGTAGAAATAACGACACGCGCGCTTTTATGGCGTAATTTACCATTTTATAATTTTTTCTCTCTTCTTTTTCTTTCTTTTGTACTCCTAGACTTAGGGATATACTTTTGTGTGTTTTTTAAAATATGTATTATTTTTGAAAAATAAGTATGTAACGCGCAAAATAACGCAAACAGCGTTTGCAAAATCGCTTCTGAACCCTGAAGAGATAATTAGTTACGATTTTACTAGTCAGTACGAAATGTTGAAGCAATATGGATTGGCTGTATTTGGCGTTCAAAATGTCGTATGTGGGAGGAGTGCTTGATTTTTGCTTGAGTGTTTTTTTGGTGCACCGATGAGTAATTTTTCCCTTTAAAAGCTCCTTTGTATAATACAGCCGTCATACTCACTTGGCACTGGGTATTGATTAAGAGAAGTAAATTATCCAGAAAGAATGATATAAGTTCACTCGTGTTCTAATTATTGAAGTATTCAAGAGTTCCATGGTTGAAAGTGACCTTCCATGTCAATTTTTCTGACAAATTTCTATTTTAAAGTTGATTTCTTGATTTAAGTAGAAAATGCAAAAAACCATGTTCTGCTACCATCCCTAATTTTCTGTTCATTTTCAAATGAATTAAACCTTCAACGACTGAGCAAACTTGCAATAAAAGATGTAGAAAAGGCACCACCCCTCTACAAGTCTTCTTCAATTTTCATTTCATTTTAACCTTGAAAACATTTTTTTTTAATCACGTCCTGCTACCATTTCCACTTTTTGTTAATTTTTCGAAACGATGAACACTAAGCTGTATCAAAATACCTATCCATTCTGAGTGAGTGCTGGGAGTTTAATTTGAGCCCCTACAATATTAAAATCAGGCAAATTATTCTGCATAAATCGTAAAAATGGGATAACTTCTCGACTTCTCGTAATTTACTTCTCTTGTAGTCGATACTTAACAAATCTGTTGAGATTAAACGAGCACTCGAGATACTGGATGATTTTCTTGGATTTTTCATTCCTTTTTCCGTAGAAATAAAAGGTATACTAAAAATATAAAATGTGTACATTTTTTACTGTACTATAATTGAGCATTAATACTATTTACGGATTTTACAAGAAATCGATGTGATTATGATAACATACGCATAGAGAGTCGCCTCCGGTTCGCAAGTACTTATTATAGCGTTGCTTCGTTTTATTTTAATTATTTGATAACGATTGATTGGATTAAGTGTAGTCACAAATTAGAAATAATCATATCTTTAATCATATCTTAGTTAGTAAGGTGTTGTTCGTGTTTACTATATTTTTTTTTTTTTTCATCGTAGAATTTTACTGCTTATTTTGAATTAAGTTTTGTGGGAAAAAGTGTCGAACCCATCGAACACTCGATTTTCTCGTGACAATAAGAGAGCTGACGTAGCTACCCCAAGATTAAGCAAAATTCATGGTCAAAATTTCTCGTTACCATATGTGATCCGGACTACCTAGTCATAGGCGGACACACGGTCGTGGTTTCATTACCCACATTGAACAAAAGAACTTATCCAAATTTTCTAGTCTAAATATGTATTACGTATAATGGATGAATTTTCTTCTTTCTGTTTTTCCGAAAATGGATTTTTTTAATCTTAAAAATGTGAGTTTTGTTGTACTACGGCGCTCATGTGCTTGATACCACTGCCTTATTAGTTAATCGGGCTATATTGGAATTTCTATTTTTGTATTTTCGTAAAGTATTACTTTAAACATACGTCTTTTTGAGCCACTATCGTCGTACTTTTTACGATCAACTTTCATTTTAGCGTTTTTTTTTTTCTTACGATGCATCGTCGCTAATTCTGAATTTTGACTTCTTTCAGTTGTCTTCAAGCACGTAGTCGATGTGTATAAAGGAATTTTGTAATTTTTTTTTACGAAATTTTTATATTCTCCCCCCGTAGTAACTCGTTATTTTATGGAGCTTTTGGCATTAACATCACATTAACAACTATTTTAATTTGTTCGTACTAAAATATTATCTTATATCTTTACCGTATTATTGTATAATAAATTATAACAAATCGAGGCGTAGATTTATTTCGGCAGAGTTGGCTTCTGCGGGTTAGGAGCCGATTTTGTAACGTACTGGGGTAGCTGGGAATCATCTTTAGTGATCAGAAAGCTTCCATCATGGCAGCAGAGCCATCATTGGGATGATGAGTCGTGTTGTAAAAATTGACTATTGAGGTTGATAGTCAATTTTTTGAAGATTCGAAGGTGCTAAAATTATGGCAGTAGTACTGAAGATAAGGCCGGAGAGCATGTGGCTTCAAGAAATATGATCAATTTTTTCTCTGAAACAGTGCTCAATTTTTCACTCTAAAAAAATTGTGATTTTTTTTTTCCAAAAAATGGTCAATTTTTTCTTTGAAAAATAGTCGATTTTTTTCTCTAGCAAAATTGTGAATTTTTAGAATCTTTTCCCTTGAATAAGGATCAATTTTTTTCTGTGAAAAATGGTCAATTTTTTCTTTTATAAAAGTAGGATTTTTTATTCTAAAAGAATTGGTACTTTTTTCAATAATTTTTTTTTACCAAAATAAATCAATATTTTTGGGGAGTTGATCAGTTTTCATCATTCAATTTTTTTAAAAAGAAAAGTAAATAGGTTTTGTGAAAAAGAATTCATTTTCATATTGCAAAAAAATAGGGTTGTTTTTGAAAATTGGTCAATTTTAAGAATGTTTCTAAGCGAATCTCGGTCTTATTTGTTTATTTTGTTTTGAAGAAAATTCGTGAACATCTGTACCTTCCAAATACCTATGCAGGTGCAGGTATTTACATACTTCGACATTTAGAGAAACAGCTAGTCGTACAACTAATCATATCAATCTGATTTCTCTACCGTGGTCGTGTGAAATGTATTAATCATGAACATGACTCATGTCACGATTTTGTTGCCATTTCATTTACCATAGGTAATGATGATCCAGGTAATGAATCGAGGTGATAAGATTAAGGTACAAGTACCTCGGTTCCACACACGTAGGTACCAGATATTGGAAGTCATTTCCAGTCGATACAATGTGAAATGACGGTGCGAGACAACTTATCTTCGAATTATTTGTAGAATTTCTTGGAAGTGATTCATGCATGGGTTGCTGTGGTGGAAAAAAATGTGAAATTATTTTTGAGTGAGGCGAGTTTGCGTGATAAAAGATTTTATTATTGATGGGATATGTATGTGATTACCCATACCTACCTATTCGTTCACATGAATTCTTTAAAAGAAATCTTCAGATTTTTTCATTCGGGATCAGGCTGTTGAAGAGAATATACATATTTTCTGTGGACCGTTATCGCATGACCCATAAAGTTTGGGGTCTCGATTTTAAAATCAGATGAGTAATTTTCAGATTTCCAGGAATTTATGGGTCTGTATCTTTGAAAACTTTCTTATCAAAACACCCGAATTATTCACTGACCATCTCCGCATTTTCGTAGCTTTTGGTAGTTTTGGTGATCACATTTTGGGGACTTGTTTAACCATCGATGGATTTTTTCACCTCTGAACTTCTTCCATTAATATCGGTATCTTTGTTTTCAGGTTACGGTCGTAAGAATCAAGCTGCCAGAAAGTCTCGAAGAAAAAGTATCCGTCCAAAGTCTCATCTCGTCTAAATCCCCCTTCTTCAGTTTTCAACTCGGAATTCTGCTCACGTCTGTGTGTGTAATAATCGTCAAACACGGTGAGTACCCATAAATCTATTTAGCATCTGAATACAACGATGCATTTATATTTAAATTTATCGCGTGTTTATCTACCTTTAATCTCTCCCTCTCTCTCTCTCTCTCTCTCTCTCTCTCTCGAAAGTTGAAACATATAAAAACGTATCAATTTCCGTCAAGTCATCGTGATGCAACTCGCGATGCATTTACAACATCCGACCCCATTGTAACGATGTTTTCACATAAAATGCAATTGAATTTCGCAACCAGCGAAACTCGACAATTTTCCTAGTTGAACGAAAATTTCATTTGGGTGTTTACAAATTACCCGAGCGAGGTATGGAAGGCTCGATTCGCGATTCCATTTATACCGTGAGTACTTTCTCTTCTCTATTTAGCAATAAAACGAACGAATTGGGAGAATCTGCGGATGGTCGATTTAGGCGGCATAATTTTACTGGAACCGTTCCATCGCAGGTATACGCGATGAGTCACAGTACAATGCTCCCAAGGTACATGTGGGATGTACGCGAACCTATCTGTTGGGCTGCGGAATATAGTATAGTATAGCGGTCGCCTTGTGCGAAAATTTATACTCTCGCGGATGGAAAATTTATGGGTATTTTAGCTGCAACAAGACGCGCGCAAACATTGTCGTCGTTGTGTGCAGGGCGTGCGCAGGAGTAAGAGAGAGTCGAATGATGGTACGTAGTAATAGTTTTCACCTGTGGAAGGTATAACCTTGGGGTAAAATTAACACCGCGACCTTGCACAGCTCGGCCAAGCCGTACATTTTTTTTTTTTAATAATCGTACAACCACCTGCTGCATTCGTATTTTTATACGACCGTCTTGCCAGCGTGTGTAGGTACAACTATAGATAGGTACCATACAGAACGAGCATGTAGAGATAGCAGGCCGCCGAGTAATGAGAGAAATAAAGCACATCGTAAGCAAGGTACGCGTACGCCGAATAGAGAGGTACCTACACACGTATAAATAAATTGGCATCCTAAAACAAGGCGCATTAGATGCCAGATTAGTTGGAAATGGTATGGTAACCCACCTACAGAATAAGCAATCATAAAAGAGGACGAGAACACAAAGAGAGCACACAGTTTATGTTCTCTTTTTTATCGCATTGTGTTTAGACAGGTACGTTGTCCTCTCGGCACAACCGTGGTGTATACCGAATCCAGCCCCGGCCCAGCATACACCTGAAGAGTTGAACGCAAAGCTAGGAACAATGCGAGAGGTATATTAATCCAGCCGAGAGAGCCGGACCGGAACATAAAAGATGGAGCATGTTACAGGGCGATAGAGTTTGTTAATCGGTTTTTATTTCACCTATACGCGCACTTGTTCGAGGTGTATCGATGAAGATAACCCGAATCGTACGTTGAGAGATTTTTTCCTATCTCTCGATTCAATAGTAGAGGTGTTAATGCGCGGACTTGGTGTGTTTTGGTGGTGCTCGCTGCTCGCACGTTGCTCTTCTTGTGTTCGGTCGTATGTGTCGCGAGTGCACGTGAGGATCTTTTTTTGATATTGGTGATTGTAGAACTTGCAGATATTCGAGTTTTCCTTTCTGTTGTGTTGTTATTGGATTTGGAAAAGTAATTGGGTTTTTCATTCCTTAGTTTAAGAAAATTTTATACGAATTGGTGTTTGTGAAAATTATTTTATCGGGTTGCTCGTTAATGAAGTTTCGACGAATCTGAATTCAAACTGGAGAGATCGGATTGTCTTTGAAATTTTTCAAATGTCGAGGATATTACCCTTCTTCCCATCCATGTGGTTTATTTTCTTACGAAAAATTAGTTTCTCAAAATTTTAGCAGCAAACTTACACAAGATTGATGAATTTTCAGATTTTATTTGAGGATTTGAAGGTATGGTGAAATTTTGATTTTTGGACACAAATTTTGGATTTTTCAGTCAGGGCTCCTGAAGAAGTACCTACATAGGTAAGGAATCTCCAAAGTTGAAAAACAGACAAAATTCATTTTCAAAAAAATTTTAATTTTATGCTTAGAGGATAGAGGTAGGTATCTAATCTTCTACTTTTTAAAAACTTGATATTCTTATCAAAATTTCTCAATATTTCGTCTCTTTTTTTTTTCAATGGCTCGCCCTCGTGGCCAGCTCGAAAAAAGAAGGTTCATCTCTTGATGCTCTATAAAACAGTAAAAATTGCTACTGTCACTGAAAAAGACAAAAGTCATTGAGATCATGGAAAAAGAAAAAAGTCAAAAATTGCTGAAATCGAGTAAATCACTGAAGTTACAGGAAGTCAAAATTATTGAAATGACGTGAAATGACAAAAATTACTAAAATCACAGCAGTGGCAAAAAGCCAGAAAAGGTCTGAAATAATGAAAAATCAAATCAGCTAAATGGCAATAAATTCAAAAACTACTGAAATATCAAAAATAACTAAAATTACTAAAACTACAAAAAAAGTCATAAGTGCCAGATACAGTTGAAATTCCAAAATTTGTTGAAATATAAAAGTCAAATGTGGCTGAAGTGGCTATAAACACAAAAAAAAAAAAGCAAAAATCATCAAAGTGACAAAAAAAATCACAAATCATTGAAGCCGCAGAAAAGTTTAAATTGACCACAAATAATGAAAATGATTGAAATCATTAAAATACCAAAAAGGTCAAAAGTAACCAAAATGGAAAAATGACGAAAATCGTTGAGATGCCAGTAAAGTAAGAATCTGCTGAAACAGCAAAAATATTTTGAATCCCTAAAAATTGGCAAACATGACTAAAATCTCAGAAAAATCAAAAGTGGCTGCAATGGCAAAAATTACAAAAATCATTGAAATATCAAGTAAAAAAAATAAGGTGAGAAATGGCTAAAATAACAAAAATCATTATTCACAAAAATGTCACCAAAATGACAAAAATCACTTCAATAACAAAAAAAAAACAAAACAACAAAACAAAAGCCATTGAAATGGCAACAATGACGAAAAGTCAAAAGTGGCTGAAATTACAAAAATTACAAAAATCACCAAAATTATATAAATTACTAGAATTTATAAAATCATGAAAATTAAAGAAAATTAAAAAAGTAACCGAAATAGTACATAGAAATGCCAAAAAATATAAAATGCCAAAAAAGGTCGAAATTGGCTGAAACATGAAAACTTTCAAAAGTCGCCAAAAAGGCAAAAATCATTTTAATGAGAAAAAAAATCAAAAACCCAAAAAATATCTAAAATGTCAAAAATCACTAAAATGATGGAAAAATCAAAAATAGCCAAAACCATAAAAATCACCAAATAATTCATTACTTAAAGCATCAAAAAACCGTCAAAAGTGGCTGAAAAGCAAAAATCACCAAAATGACAAAAAAAAAAACCAAAAACCTCTGATGTGGCGATGATCACCAAAAATCCCAGACAATTTAAAAGTATGTAGCTGAGAATGAAAATGGAAGCCTAAGACCCACTATTCTTTTGAAACAGGTTTAGGAAAATTGAACCCGAATCGGCCCAGAGACCAGAGAGTTATCATTCATTAGATAATACATGTACATAGAAGTTATGGATTTTGAACCTCATTTTCAAAACGATCCTTATATTTGTGGCTATTTTTGAAGTTCAATATGTATACCTTATGTAAGAATCTATAAAAATTTGCTGGAAATTCCTGAATGCTCCGAGATTAATATTCTAAAGAATTCGAGAGGTTAAAAATGAACTATTATAGCCGAATTCGAGCATTCCACCTCGATTTGGTTAAATTCATGCATCGAAATTTGGTGAGAAGAATGAGCGAGTGGATCTGGATATTTTTGAAATGGAAATTTTTGATGATTAGAATGCCCTCCCCTCTCCCCTCAATCGTCAGAATCATTTTTTGATTTTTTGCCAACGAAATTGTCACTTTCTTCGGTGGTGATTCTGATTCCGTTTCCGTTGATTCAATTTCGTTTCTGATACACCATTATTCCTTTTCCGTTACGTTACTATTCTGTTCTCGTTACGTTACTATTCTGTTTCCGTTGCGTTATTATTCTGTTTCTGTCGTGTTTTTGTTTTGTTTCCGTTCCGTTACTATTCTGTTTCCATCGTGGTTCTGTTTCTGACCCGTTACAAAGCGTTTTCAAATGATTTATTGCGTTCAAACAATGCAACAGACGAATCAAATCACATGCTCATCTCGATTACCGGATACGTTAAAAATAAATATTTGATGCATTCACGACCAACGGCTATACCAATACTTAGATGGGAAGATTCATCGTTATTTCTAATTGTAACCTCATTAATTAGCATATTGGTAACGATACATCGCGTCACATATTATTTAAAATAATGTTAATGAATCATATTTTTACAAATAACTGAGTGATTACGAGACGCCTAGACACTCGCTAATCAACGGTATTCCCCTGTAATCACATCCCATGTCATCCCTTTCTTCCGCCGCAACTTTCTCTACGTGTTCTATCGAGTATTATATTATCTGTTTGACGCGGCGGCATCGACAGCTGCGGTGTCCGAAAACGTTCGTCGTCTACTCGTATTTCGGGAACGAATTAAACAACTCATCATCGAATTTCTCAACATCCGTTATTATTATATGTAGTACCTTACTCCAGACGACGCGACGCGGTGGGAAAAAATACCCGACGCGACGCTGACTAAATTGACGACTAGTCGATCGTGGTTATTGCACATCGATACTACGTTATATAGGATGCGACATGCGATATCTTGGTATACAGTGGTGACATCCTTCATATAGCTTATGTAGCGACTTGCTACACACGGAAATAGTTTGCTACA
>FIZT01001227.1:0-31952 GCA_900065295.1 Paracoccus marginatus
TATTTGGACTCGGGGGAGTGTCTGCTATCAGACTGTAAAAAGAATTTTTGTCCTCGCCCTACTTGAAAAAATGGGGGTTTTTAGGCTCCAGCCCCCTATTGTGACGCGGCAAAAATCGAAAATGTCCATTTTCGTGAATGCCCCACCCATATCCCCAAAAAAGCACACCCATTGAACACTTTTTCGGGCTTGGATTGTAGACTATTTTGTTTGAGTTGAGAAATTTTTCAAAATTTTTTCAAAATTTGTCAATTATAAAAAATCAGCCAATGCTAAAAATATGCAATTCTTTGAATTTTTTGTTTCCTTCTGAATTTGCTAATATTCCAATATTTGTAAATTTTTCAGAATTTTTCAATGTTTTTGAAAACTGTTCATTTTTTAAAATTGGCAAAATGATAAGTCGACTAATTTTTCAAAATGCGCCAGTCAATTGTTCCAAACATGTCAATTTTTCAATTCCTTAAAATTTTAATTTTTGTTTTCCCTAATTTCACATCTTTTAAAAATTGCTCTATTACTTTTTTAAAATTTTTCAATTTTTCAAAATAGGTAGGGCATTTGAATTTTTCGACTTTTTTTGAGGGGTTTTTCAATTTCTCAAAATTTGTAAATTTTTCAAAAAATTCCATTTTCTTGGATCTGTTGATTTGAAAAATTGACGAGATGAAAAAAAAAAACTGATTTTTCAAAAAAAAATTTTTTTAGTTTAAAAATTTTTCAAAATATTCAATTTTTTTCAGAATTTCTCAATTTGAAAGAATTTATTGCGAGAGGGGAAATTTTTTTTAATTTATCATTTTCTTCTTTTCAAAACTCATCATTTTTTTGGGATTTTAAATTTTTCAACATTCGTTTTAATTTATTCCAAATACTTATGCCCATGTTTTTCAACCTTTCAAAATTTCAAATTGTTTCGGAATTTTTAAACTTTTTTAAACAGGTGCTCATTAAAAAGGATTAATGAATGCTCCTCGTAAAAAATTGAAGCGATTCCATTCTTAAAAGAAAGTAAAAAAAATGATCAAACACTTTGAAAGAAACGAAATTTATTCTTAAAAAATTTTTATGAAAAAAAATTGAAAGAATGGTTTAAAACAAAAGAAGATTAATTCACTCTACATAGAATGCTTGTAGATCGCACGATATTGTTTACGTTTTTCCTTATTTTTTTTGCGGGAGGACGGAGGGTAAGCGAGAACTAATTTTTCAGGGCGTAAAAAAAATTAAGACCCGATTCGAAAAACAAAAAGAATTTTTCTTTTATAAAATTTCTCCAAAAAAAAGTAAAATAAATAACGCTAAGAAATCATCGTTAGTATATACGTTTGTGTTTTCGAAACATTTCAAACGATATAAACTTTGCTTTAAAGTTTTCTTCTCACAGCTCGAAATTCATAAGTAAAAAAAAAAAAAAAAAAAAAAAAAAAAAAAAAAAAAAAAAAAAAAAAAAAAAAAAAAACTATATTGAATGAAAATTTCATGCATTATAAAAAATACAAAAACGACGATGGAAATTTTCGACAAACTTGGCCGTTTATACGAAGCTTATAAAATGCTCGATAAATTTCATTTAATTCGGATTTTCTGCGTAGAGGCGTTTAGACGACTCGAGAGCGTGCTATTGAGGCAATTTTTCCAATAAACATTCCATCAATCGTAAAACTCGCACTCGTCGTTCAGGTGTATAGGCAATACAACACACTTAGGTAAGGTATCTAATGGTGTTCATTGGCCATCGTGTCGCACCGATACGCGTTACACAAAACAAAACGAACGTAAAATAAAAGACCTAGACGATGGTGTTAAATGATTAATCCTTTAAAATACAAAGAATGGTCTTACTGTTAGTACAGAATGCTACCGAATAAAGAGAAAGAGAACGCTGGAGTGTTTTTTAAACGAATAATTAGCGGGTAATTTTTTCGATACTGTAACGAGACCTCCTATAGGTATGGAGTGTAATTTTTCACCAACGTCAACTCGCCCATTATAATAAGATTGATGAGATTGGCGATGGTATTCTATAAAATAAAAGGATTTTTCCTACTTGCAGAAACCAGTAGCCGGATTGAATAAAAAAACAACTTGTTGTCTGTGCTGTAAAAGAGGTCCGATAGCGTTACGCTGCCAGTTACTCAGATCTGCATACGTTTGCGGCGAATCGATTAAATTAAAAGCCACCATCGATAATCAAGGCGAAGAGGATGTCAAACTGAAAGTTAGATTGTTTCAGGTAGGTAGCTCTAAAATTTACACTGCATATACCTACATGCTTGATGTGGGTAGGGTATTTCATAAGTGATACGATTGTTACAGCATGTCGAGTATTTCATATTTAGAGGTGTTTTGGGAATGTCGAAAGATATCAATCATTTAATTCTGGAGCTAACCGGCGACATCGTTTCACCTTGTACGCAAATTAAATGGGATTCTGCGGATAGTCTAGTTGTTCCTATTATGCCACCGTCACTGTCCAGTAGCTGTAAATTAATTCATATTAATTACGTTCTTAAAGTAAGTTGCCATTTTAATTAAATAAATAAATACCAACTTCGAGTTAGACTCAGCGGTGGTGGATTTATTTAGCTGTAGGGTGAAAGCAACCATGACCATCATTTACTCCCCGGGTCCAAGCTCAAGTGGGCCTTTCACTGGTCCGTTACAACGAGTTAATTTATGTCTAAAAACTAGCTACGAGTGTAGGCCATTTCCCACCAGAGAACGCCTGTTCACTGGAAATGAATTTTCATTATAAATAATGCAAAAAGTATAATATAATCGAGCGCTTCAAAGAGACCTTAATATATCTAGCGACGTAACAACCCACACTATGAATACAAGCATGGCCATCTACAGTTAACAGGCTGATAATATTAAAAGCTTGGCGGCGTCGATTTTACAAAACTAAGAGGCCTAAATTTACTTACGTTCAAATTGAAGTTTTTGCAGTTTTTTGATCATTATTTTTTTAGAAGGGGTTTGCGAAAATTCAAAGTAGGCGACTCTTTTCACTCGTGTGTGATTAATCGATTCGAATTTTTTGCACTATTTTAATCTGTCGCCACGCTGTTTCGAACTTGAAATATTTTCGAACGTACTCGTAGACATTGAATTGTTTTTTTTTCACAGGTTAGTCTCGAATTTGAAACAAAAAGCGATGATTTACCAATGCACTTTCCTATTACGATCGCCACCGTACCATTTAGAATTCCTAATTCGAATACGCAACCGAATATATACTATGGTAATGTACCTATCTATGTACTGGGCCTACAATAGTAATAAAGGAATTTGACTTTTATTTGCACTTTGTCAATTTTTATTACAGATGTAGCTTCGGAACACGCCGAAGGTGGAATGTACATAGCTCCTGAATTTCTACTCGGTCAAGTGTACGATGGTGCGAATCCAGAAACTATCGTATTATATCGTCCTGTTTACGTGGCTGTTCGTAAAACCGCTCAAGACGACGTCAAAGCTGGCGGTTCCTCGACGCCCAAGTCGCAATGAGTTTTGAAAACTCGTGGCGAAAAAATATCAGTATTATTTCGACGAATATATACGATACGAAGTTTGACTCGTGATATCAATCTCCATTTTGAACTTTTCAAACTCTCTCAATTTTTCTGTATTACGAACGAAATCGTATAGATATTAGTACAATAACGATTTTTTTGCGTATTTTGTTTCCAATTTATTTGTACCTAATTGTTATCTTTTTAAATAAAATGATCTCTTTTTATCACCAATAAACCGAATAGAGTGCACGTTTTTTAAGTGCGTAATTTTTGTTTCGTCTTTTTTGGTTTGTTTTGTTTTTTTTTTTTATACCTATTCCAAAAAAATGTGTCGCAGATTTTACGAGTACTCGCAGAGTCGCAATTAAATTGTCTTTTTTTCACTCGCTGAAGCCTATTTCATGGATATAGGCTAATACCTACTAAGACGCAAAACACAAAATGTACATTGAAATGTGACGCTTTATTAGCGGATATTTTGGAAGAAAAAATGCAATATTTTGCGCGATTTTTTTCTTTTTTCTTGTATTTATGTAATGTTGATGTTTTTAATGCTCAAATTTATTTAAAAATTTTACTAACGTTGTGAAGTAGATTTTATTTTTATTGGTTACGTATAATGTTATCGTAGCTGAATTTTTGACTACACTTTTTTTCGTTTGTTTGTCCATAGATTTTTTTTCAATTTTTACGAATTGTATTTGACGTTATGGTATTTTTAAGCTGAACGTATGAATTTGGCTATGAGAGCGGCGAAGCGAAAGACGAATTTTCCTAATTCATTATTGTTATTTTAGAGCTATGTGTAGACGATGAAATTAGTTTGTGGGTTATTTGTGTTTTAATAAATGTGACTACGAAGTTGACTATTATTCGGACTTTGAGTTGTTGTTTTGCTGTTGTCGATTTGTCATGATTGTTCTGATGAATATTTTGATTTTATGAAATTGAACGTTGCAAATTACAATACAACACTAACTGTTGGCAAAAAAATCATGACGTGAGTGAAAGAAATTTTTTTACATTTCCATCTTCAGTTAAAAGCAACCAATAAACCTAAAAAATGGAAGCAAAATGGCAGAATAGTAGTTCATAAATAATTGGTGTAAAAAAAAGTAGAAATTAAAAATCAAATGACATCATTGCATTAAAAAACCGATTACAGCGCTCCTAGTGAGCTTAAATTCTACTAAAAATTTTCAAAACACGTGTTCACCCATGGCATCTCGTATTATTCAGGTACTCATTCATTATTTACAAGTTCACAGTTCGCAAAAATATTTACAAGAATCACCAAAGATAATTAATTTTTCTCAATTTTATTCGTTATTTCAGTGTTAAATTGTTAATCTTTTAAAAAATGTTACCACATGAATAATAACACTCGAAAATGAAGTTACGGTGACAACCATTGGATTAGTTATTACTCAATTGTAAAGACATACACATTGTGTTTGGTAAGTGCCCTATATTCGCCTATATCCGTTCACTTATCAAATTTCAATATTACAATAATCATCTATTGAACTAAATTTCAGAATATTTGGCTTACAATGGACGAAAATAAAGAATGTTTGAAACGCTCATTCGTAGATGATCTCACCGATGACGTGCCGAATTGTAAAAAGAGGAAAGTTGACGTTATCGCTTCATCTTCGAAATCTGAAGTATCCGATGAAGATAATACAGAACCAGCTGTATCGAGTATTTTCTCACTATCTGATGACGTCCTGTTAATTTTACTATCGTATTTAAATTCTTCAGATTTGTTTCATCTTGGCCAGTGAGTAGATAGATACGAATTTCTATTCATTGTGGTTATACTCGTAACACTTGGGTGATTTTTTTTCTCGTCATTTTAATAGATGCGATGCTCGTTTATTCGACATATGCGGAGATAAATCATTATGGAATAAAGTAAACGCCAACTGCGATGGATGTTGTCCATCGCATAACGAACAGGCTGAATTTTTTCACTCGGCTACAACTCATGTACGTTTCGTGAAGACAAAAAGCAATGATAGTTATACGGCGGATACGTGTTTTAAAGATGATTTTTTTTATCGCCTGAAGATGTACGCTCCGAATTTGAAATCGTTGGTGATAGAAAATCATATTTTATGTTCTCCTGCGGTAAGTTTGAATTATTGTTGCATCGTCAAGAGTGTAGGAATGTAATCGTTTTCAATTTTATTCTTTTAGTTTGGTTTGGGAAATTTTCCGCGTACGATTACTGAGCTAAGATTACCAAAGGTTGAATTACTACATTCCGATCAAGAGAAGAAAAGTAATTTGTTCCAGAATATTAGTGGAGTGCTTCCTAATTTAGAGGTAATGTAATCAGAACAAGAAGTAGCTCATCCGTGAAAGTACAGATTGAGATTATTAGCGATGGGTAATTTGTTTTTCGGTATAGATTGTTGATGCGTCGTATTGTCAGTGGTTCAACGCTCATGCCCTCCTTGCCCTGGGAAAGTGTGCTAATCTAAAGGAACTACGAATCGCCGGATGTCGTAATTTAAAAGATTTTATTCCGTATGCTAGCATAGCTACGGCGCTGGGATTCCAACAGTTGCACGTATGGTTTTGTGTTTTTGATTGTTTGTTCATCGTATGTATGTATAAAATGAGTATTTTTTATTTACTTGTGATTTTTTTTTTCAAATAGACTTTGGACCTGCGTCATACTGCTATCGTTGATAGAGAAATAGCGTGTTTTAATAAAACCAAATCCCTCAAACACATATACCTAGAAAAACCCAGCGATATACAGTATAATGCACCTGATGAATCTGTAACCGACATTTGTACGACATCGTTTTGCATGCGCAGTTGTCAAAATAATCACTCTCGAAATATAGTTTACATAGCACGAATTCCTCAAGACGGTGGCTCTTTTATGGATTACACATTAGAAACATTGGTTGTTCGCAATTACCCTGGGATCACCGACATTACCCTGAAACACGCTCAAAAGTGTCTAAAATCTTTGAAGTACTTGGACGTGACGGGATGTAGCTGTACTGCTCAGCAAGCATCTATTTTTAAACAAAATCGACCCGAAGTGAAACTCATTTTTGACGGAGTTGCATTAGAAGCCTGAGCTTATACGATTTTGATCGGTTTATTTCTCTTTTGTAAATTATTCTTCGCTTCAGTATCATTTATTTATTTGCATGTTGTACATTTTTTAAAAAGTTGATTCTTATCGTGTGAATTGGTATGTGTGTAGTTTTAGTTCCCTTGTGAGAAAATTATTTTTACCGACGCTATATTCAAGTTTGTGGTGGTTGCTAAGTAATTTTTTTTTTTTTTCCAAAGTAGGAGCTATTAGAAAAGCGTTAGATTTCGTTTGTTTGTGTAATTTTTTTTTCATGTTCCTTCTTATATTAACGACTACATAGTACAATTACTGCCAATTTTTTTCTCTCATTGCTGAAATAAAAACTGTATATTTTGTTAATGACGTGTCTTTTATTTATTCGTATTTACTATTTTGAAAGTTTGATAATTGAAGAGAATTTGGAGGAAAAAATCCTATTCGCCAGAAGAAACCTGTGTTTAACCGAAAAATTAGATTTTGCTTCAAAACCACAAAGTGAAACTTCATTAAAAATTCAAAATATTCGCGTGAAATATTTCAACTATTTTTTTTCACACACACGAAAATTGAGAAAATTTTTGGGCACTGCGCTCTTGGTGATCGCTGATTGGTTGTTCCCACTGTCACATGACCGTGCTCGGAGCCCGGCTTATCACACACAACGAAAACAATTTTGCTGTCGTGAAAACTGACGTGTGTGTTTCACTAATTATTTTGTTAAGTTTTTCGATTGATTTATTATAATTATTGTTAGAGAAATTAAGCAATCATGATCCAAGAAATGATGGAGGAAATCAAACGGATGAATAAACGACAGGTAAAACCAACACGCTTGGAAAATTTCAACTTACGTCAAGATACCGCTTTGCAATTTCAGTCTAAGTTATTTGAAATTTTTACTTTGTTACAGTTCATTTACCAAGTATTGAGCTTTGGTATGATTGTTTCGTCAGCGTTAATGTTATGGAAAGGTTTAATGGTATTGACCGGTAGTGAAAGTCCTATCGTAGTTGTACTCAGGTAATAATCACACATGAATAAATCTTATTATCTCTGGAGAATTATGGTGTTGACTAACATTGTACTTTTTCCCGTTTAGTGGTAGTATGGAACCTGCATTCCACAGAGGCGATTTATTATTCTTGGCGAACGATCGAGAACAGCCAATCCGAGCCGGTGATATCGTTGTATTCAAAATAGAAGGACGAGATATACCAATTGTGCATCGAGTTTTGAAAATTCACGAAAAGTACTCTATCGTTTGTTTCGCGTAATTTAAATCAAAACTAGACTTTTTATTAACGGAGTATATTGACAGGAGTAACGGAACGATCAAGTTCTTGACTAAAGGAGATAACAACAGCGTCGACGATAGAGGTCTATATGCTCCAGGCCAACAGTGGCTTACGAAAGACGATGTGGTCGGACGCGCTCATGGTTTTCTTCCTCATATCGGTTTAGTTACCATTTATATGAATGAATATCCGAAAATTAAGGTAAGCTTCTCATTCTATTTGATTTTATGTTATTTAAATTACGATGAAATATTAACAAATTTTTTGTCTCCAGTACGCAGTATTAGCTTGTCTAGGAATTTACGTTCTTCTTCATCGAGAATAAACTCAACTGGTTGGAAAACGACGTTCGAAAACAAAAAGGAATTTTATACTCTGTACTTTCCATAATATATTTTGTTATCGCAAGTTGAGCTATTAAGTCTGTCCGATTATTTTTGAGCTGTTCGTTAAAAACACATTAAATTTGTGTAAACTTGTGTTATAAATTATATGTTTAGAAATTTTAGAAACGTGGCGTTTCTGTGGTTCCTAATGATTATTGTTTGTTTTTATGCGAATTACGCAGACGTACTGAATTCTCGAATGAATTGGACAGACTATAAGTTGTAAAATACGCGAATTTAGGGATATTGTATTTTGTAAAATTATTCTTTAATTCATAAGTAGTCAGCTAATTTATTTTACGTTCATTCTTGTGAATGTTTTCTTCTTTTTTTGTAAAAATTTTTGCATACCTCTCATTTGTGTAAAAATCTCGTTTGTACTTCAATGAAAGTTCTTTGATTTGAATGGTGAATGTTTATTTAAAAATTACTACCTCTACCTATGTGCCTATATTTTGAAAAAAAAAAAACAAGGTATGAATTGGTGTGGATGCTAGGATATCAACTGGTACCGTAGCCATACGGGTCTCCGATAAACTAAGTCGTCCATTAGATAAAAATAAATCATTTAAACTTCTCATTAAGTAATAATTTATTAAAATTGTCGAAAATATACATAAATAAAATCGGCGAAAACATTCGTAAAAGTATTCGATCAAAATAAAAATGCTTACACAAATGCAAATACAACGGTTACTTTGTGAAAACCATCAAAACAGGTAATGAATAAATTACAATGGGTAATAATCTGGCCAAATTCTGTATAAAACTGCATCTGTATTAAAATTCATATCATTATGCGCCGATGTTAATAAAATGAATAAATATCGATTACTCTACTACGGCTATGTTTTCATAGTAAAATACAATGATAACGTTATACAGTATTTTTTTATGATTAAAAAAATAATAATAAAAAATAAACAAAATAACGTTTGTTTTTTCAAAACTGAAAAAAAAAATTGTAATAAAATGAAAGAAATTAATAATAAATAATACGATATATAAAAACCCGATATTATAAATAAATAATCGTTAATGTACACAATGAAGTAGTAAAAAATTTACAACGAGAGAGGTCGTTCATCTGGCGATGGATTGCACGGATACTACACAAAAGAGTAGAGAAATATATTAAGTTACCCTGAAACTATGCCGCGGGTATATAAGCCTACTGATGAAATTATACCACTGGTATAGTAAAAAGGAACGAAAGAGGGGAAAACGTTCAACGTAACTGGACAATAACATCGACTCAACGAATCGTAACCCTTTTCTATTACAAAACACGAGATAAAAACCAGTCTAAAAAAAATATTCAACTAGGATGATTTACAAATTTAAACTTTACAAAATAACTAAATTGGTAACGGCATAGCTTATATGCGAGTTCAATCGCCATAAACTATGAAACATTGTAACGAAATAAAAAATGAGAAAAAAAATACTTGCAATAACTAGGCCTATTTTAAGAGAACCACATCACACGATCCAAATAGTAATTCATTTCGAGCAGGAGTCTTTTTAAAAGACAACCGCGCCGACAAACCACAAGGCGGAAATTAAATATTTCTATGTATATCTAGGTACGTAATTTGTTAAATTTTCTCGTATATACAAGGCGATTCTCAATCGTCGTTAGTGGGAGAAATGGCATCATCGTCTTCTGGTATGTTCTCCTCACTGGGAGTGGAAATTGGATCAAAACGTGGCGGTTCGGAGCCCTTTGGGCCGCCCTCCATGGCAACCAAATGTGACGGTCCGTGATGTACTTGCGACGAATTTCTTTGCAATTTTTCGCCCTTACGCCAGAGCGTGATTTCCTGTCATTATGAAAGATACATCATCAGCGTTATCTTATCTATGACAATGTAGGCGAGATAAAGCCGAGTATTAACGCACTTGTTGCTTAAAATATCGTCTGTCTTCTTCGTCCATAAGGACCAAATTCAAGTAGTATTTTACGGAGAACTTTTTATTTATATCGCGCATCGTCGGACTCAACTCATAACCGGCCAAGAATACACGAATCGGTATACTTTCTCCGCGTACCGGAGCGCCATCCATGATTTCGTATTTCGCTATGGTTTCGTTTTCGGTGAACATATTCGGGCCTACGAAAGAATAGGTAATTATCAAATGGAAAAATTGATCAATCGATTATTATTATTCCATAAACTAACCAGAGCCTGTCGTTTCTCTCTTGATAATGGCGATTTCCATATGCTTGATTTTTATCCGCACCAGTAAGAAATATATTTTGCCAACGATCACATCTCTTAAATGATATCTATCGAAAATAACAAGCGTTAGAAAAATTACAAATATAAAGCAATCGATTAATATTATGCCACATACTTGCACTTATTGTACTCGAATTCGATATGTAGACATTCTTCTATGCCCACTTCCATTTTGATACTGTTGTTCATCTCTGGATATGATGACAGCGTATGTACTATAATATCTATCTCTTTTATAATATCTGAGATTCGCCGCACGATGGTAACACGTAAAAAGTACCTGAAAATCAAACAAAATCTCAAACAGATGTTCATGCACATTTATAAATTATCGATCCGATGAAATACCAACCTTAATCGAACATTAGCACCGGTATACGATTCGTATGGTTTTTCAACGTTTATAAATTCAAAATTGTAACACGAACTGTGTTGATTAAGTTCCCCAGGTTTAGCCAACTCTTTGACTAACGATACAAATTCGTGATGATTACCTCGATCATAATACAGTTCAATTTGTCCGACAAATTCTATTTTAATACCTTGATGCTCGAGTTTACTTCCTGGTTTTTTGAGTACTATGATGACCTGAAAAGTAAACAACACTCTATTGTAACGTGCGTTTCGAGCGGAATACGACTGAAAGCAAAAGAAACGGATATATACCTTTCCGCTGACTGTTTCGCCATCGTAATATAACAAGTGTTTCTCTTTTCTACCATCTTCTGCTTTGATTTCGGCGTATTTTCGAGTATCACGACCGTCCAATACGACGTCAATATCGGCACTCTGGCCAAAGCCGAAAAAGCTCTGTAATAAGTGTTGTCAAATTAGACTAATTTTTGTGATCAACTGAGCAGAAAATTACACGGCGCGAATCATTTCGCAAATAAGCGATGTATAATTAATATGAAATACGCCCATCTAACACATCGTTATAGCAAGTTAAACCTAGATTATGTAATGCGTATTACCATGTTTTTTTGGTTAGTGTGTCGCTGCTGTGATGAACTGTAATCAGAAAAACTTCACCATTGTTGTTGAACGACGTCGCGATTATCAAGCACTCATCGTGGTAGCACCATGAAAAGTAAATTAATCAACAGTAAATAATTCAATTCGATGAAATACAACTAGAAACACTGTACCTAACAGTAAATAGAAAACAGCAGAAATAGATAATTCTTGTACTCTACTCTTGTTCAGTTGTTCTACACCAAAATAAATACTTTTGCTGCAGGCAGCATTTTTTTATTCGTTTGAAAGTGAGTACTATGTTCATCGCCAATTCGCCATCGGTCACACGGTCAAAATATGAATCATTTCAAATGAAAATCACACAACACTTCTATGGGACAAAATTTCAACTAAAGCTTGCGGAGTGGGGCAACGTCTGGGAAGTGGGGATAGAAGAAAAAAATAATAAACAAAACAACAACCCTTATCAAATTAAAGATGGGACGTGGAGTGTGGAGTACGGGACGTTCGTCAATGAAAATCAAGACTTGAAGATTCAAGATCGGTTTTGAGTTTTCTTTTTTCTGAACTGTGCGGGTTTAAAAATTAGAAATTATCAAAAGCTGCACTGGAAAATTTCAAGATGAATATGAGATAGTTTTTCAAGAGGCCTGCACAGTTTGTCTCCCGTGTATGTTTGAAATTTTTGAAGTTCAAACAAATAACAATGAACGTGTCAGTAAGTACCTCTCTGATATTTAGGACACTTAATTTTCATGATCGTGTTTGTAGCTAAGTATTTCGAAATAATTTCAATGCCTGTGCGTGATATGTGTTACAGTCTAGTCAGCCTTCCTCCAGCAATGCTGCCGCTAGTTCTACTCAGGAGTTCTCTATTAGAGTACCCAAGTAATTATTGTCTTCGTAACTAAATCCCATTATTGCATCATGGCGCTAATAGGCTAATACATTTTCTTTAAAAAAAAAAAAAGAAATCAGAAAAAGAAGTTCAATATTATGCGCTTCAACAGTAACCTGAATGTAGACTTCTCCGAATGGAAGCAGGTGAAAATGGAACGTGAAAATAATCGAGGAGAGAAACATATTGCTGAAGAAATGCCCAAGTCCGTTTTTGTTTTTTTACATTATACTCTCTACTCGTATTCTGTGTGTTGTAAGATGATCACGAATGATTATTTAATTAGATATGGAGCTGGTAGTGAATTTAGACGTGAAGAAAAAGAAGAAGCAAGGAAGAAGAAATTTGGATACACTTCCAAAAGTTATAACCCTGACGATCAACCATGGATATTGAAAAGTGGTGGAAAAACTGGCAAAAAGTAGGTCTATATTTAAGTGAATGTAATGTTGTGATCTGTAATATTTTTTCATTTTAATTTATTTAATGTAGGTTTCGTGGTATAAGAGAAGGTGGAGTTTCAGAAAACGCAGCGTTTTATGTTTTCACTCAAGGTAACGATGGATCTATCGAAGCGTATCCCGTCTCAGAATGGTACAATTTTCAGCCTGTCCAAAGATTCAAAGCATTATCTGCCGAAGAAGCTGAACAGGAGTTTGGAAAGTTCGTAATTTTCTTTCGGAAAACGTTCAACAGAATGCAAAAATACTAATTAAATGAGTTTTTAGGAGAAACCGTAGTTTAAATTATTTCTCGTTAATGATGCGAAAAAAATGCCGTAAAGAGGAAGACGATGAAATGGATGAAGAGGGAAGTACTAAAAAACGTAAAGGCAGAGGTATGAAGATTGATAACTTTGATTAAAATTTTGCGTTTCATGTTTTCCCATATTTGTTTTAGGTAATTGCTCATAAGTATTTTCTTTGCAGATTTTAAAATTTCCGATATCGACGATTGGGTTGATTCGGACGATGATGACGATAACGATAGCGAAGAAGACGATTCAGAGAATAAAGAAAGCAAGAAGAAGAAAAGTATGTATTTGTTTTTTTTTCAATTTGGTGCGGCTTTTTCTGTAAATAACTTCATTATCGTAGAAGTAACAGCCAAAAAGAAAGCCCCGCAAAAGAAAAAAAATAATTCAGACGAATCGGCCGGCGAAGAAAGCGACGATGGTGATGAAGAAGGACGAGAACTAGATTACATCTCGGATTCATCTGAAGAGTTGGTTGCTGCTCTCAAAATCAATAGACGGCGATAGTGTTTTTATTTAAATTAAATTAAATTTTCAGCATTTCCGATCACGAAGCGAAAATCGACAAAGAAATGAAAGGAGTATCGGACGAAAGTGCTCTACGTAAATTGCTGACTTCCGATGAAGAAGAAGAGGAAGAGGAAGAAGCTAAAAAAAGTGGCGAAGAGGGTAATAAAAGCGACCAAGAAGAACCAGCAGCTACCGAAGAAACACCTCAAGCTTCCACGAGTGCCAAGAAGAAACGTAAGAAGGAATCCACTCAACCGAAACCTAGCACTAGTGAAGCTGCTATTAAAACTGAAGGTAAAGCCTACGCCGTGTACACAAAGATGAATATCGACCTTTTACTATTAAATTCTAATCGTAATCGGCTCGTTTTTCAGATACGTCTTCAGACTTTAGTGCGGATAGTTCTGATTCAGATGGAGAAAAACCGAAGAAAGGTGAAACTTCGTTTGAGAAAGCTCAGGCTTCGTTGTGAGTTTTTTTTTTCGTATTGGTAAATTTGAAGTTTAGACACTGGACTTGGAAAAGATACTGAACTGCAGGCTGAGAGGTAAGACGGGAAGAGCTATGCATTGTGATATTCCCAACTCATTCTGTTCAAGTGTTATTAATGCCTGGACTAGACCACCAGAAGGGGAAGGTGTATCAGGTGTGTGTAATTCGTTGTATCTCATACCACATAAGCGCTGGTATCCATGGACCTTTCAGAATAAAGTCCGGTATCAACTACGAGTTTGGTTTAGGATATCACAGGAATAATTGGCAATATGGCCGCCAGTTCGGTGTCATTCTAGGTTCAGTGATCAGTATCTTATTTCGAAGCAACAAATTTTGAAAAACCATTCGTGATTTTTTCGCCAATTTTTAGAAACGATTCGTTGAACGGAATAGAACCGCCTGCCAAAAAAGTACGCATGGAACCTCCTAGCGAGCTTGGTATTTCTGAAGAAGCAGTCCGAAGATATCTGACGAGGAAACCAATGACGGCGACGGAATTGTTACAAAAATTCAAGAAGCCAAAGACGACGCTTAGTTCGAATGAATTAGTCAACGTCATGACGCAAATATTGAAGAAAATTAATCCCATTAAACAAACCATCAAGAGTAAAATGTATCTATCTCTAAAACCAGAGAATCCGAAATCGAAACTATGATTTTCCTGTCCATCGGGTATTACATTGAGGTTGATATAATTGTACAATTTTTTTCCTCATAATTTAAATTAATATTTTATTAATTTTTTTTCTATCGAAATTATATATATTTTTCAATTATTGTTACGAGAAACGTGTAAACATTTTTTCCTTCAACTTCGTCGGATCAGCTCGAAAGTCGAACTTTCAACGCATAAACTGTCCTCAAAAATAATTATACAAACATCTTCGGGTAATTTTCTTAGAAAAATTAAAGCAATACAAAATTTACAAAATCATAATTCACTGGACATGAACGAAGGAGAATGTTACGACGCTATTTGACGAGTGGAATAATATTCGAAGCCTATTTTCATCAAATACTGGAAGGTCTTGTTATGCCTCAACTCTCCCAGGTCTTCAGATTCAATTATTTTCTCCAATTCATCGGGTAGTAAATCTAAAACACGAGAATCTTGACAAAAAGAAAAAAATACGGTCAACAATGAGCAAACATTCGTTACAAAAAAAATGAAACCACGTGTACCTTTCTCTAAACCAAAACTAACAATCTTGAAGAACAAGAAATTATGAATGTATTCGATCGGATCATTGGTATCGATTTCTTCCTCCGGCCAATTATTTTTCAAGATGGCTTTGCACCATAGCTCGTGTCTTCGTTGAAAAAAAAAATCATTCATTAAAAAGAAGAAAGGCCAAACATTGCCAAACGTATCGCTGATAACAAACCTTAAATCCCCTTTCTCGATTTCATCATCGATAAAGTGAAGCAAATCTATAGCTTTAATGAAATCCAATTCTGAAGCCGATGTGTTTTCATCGCAAATGTAGAACTGCACACAAGAAAAATTTCACGTGAATGCAAAAATTACGAGGAAAAATTATCAAATAGAAAATTGGTCAACTTACTCTGATCAATTCAGCGGGTAAAAACACCCTCATCGTATCGAAATCGTAACCAAACGCAGATAGGACAACATCTGGTAATTCTTCTTGGTATCCAATCAGAGCCAGTTCTTTATTAACTTTTTCCATAATATTGGGGTCATTGTTGGAAGACGCCAATAAAGCTAGTTTACCCAACGTTAGCATACTCTGCGATAGATAATTCAAAATTAAAAGAAATCCAATTTTTTAAAATTAGCTTCGATCTTCACAAAATATACCACACCTTTTTACGTTTCAATAACTCGATTTCTTGAAAAGCTAAACTCAACAAGACGTCGGCAGCTTCTTCGAATTTATTGACAAACACAGCATGTAACCAAGCCAAACTAAGATGATCGGTTAAGAATTTGCTCAGAGCTTGTTGATGTTTTTTATTCGAACGAAATTGGTTTAATAATTTGCCTTGTTTTTTCTCGCGAATATACCAAGTGAATAGGAACTGGGCGAAATCCTATGAAAATTGAAAATACCGGGAGAATTATAAGTTATTATCGATTAAATTTCGATAGTGGTTTCGAATAAGTAATAGGGTGAAACCTTCTTCTCGTATTTATCCATATAATACATCAGCCTTTCTTCGTCGTCCGTTTTATCGCAAATTTTCACTAATATGGTAAAATCTAGATACTTTTCAGCCAACGAAGCGGCCGGTTCGAATTCACCAACATCGTCTGTCGAACGAGCAAATCAACCGATTAAAATACAATACTAAATTCTTTCGTTCATCACGTGAAAACTTACATAAAGCTTGAATCAAGGATAATCTTTCATTTTCATATTGGTTTAATAGGAACTCGTGGCGGACTCTACGGTCGGCTACGCTTTCTACGTGTATTTTCCACCCTTCCAAGATGATACTATCGATGGAGACCAGCTGATTGAGTAATTCCTGACGTTGAGTCAATGCTGATGCCAATTTTACGCCATATTTCATCGTAAGATCGGACTGAAATTGTAAAGTCAACAAGTTAGGACGTTGTAATGAAACGAATTCGATGACGGAATGGTGTCGAGCTCACTTGTAACAATAATGCATCTTTTAATCCGTTCGAGCCCGGTGCTGCAGTCCACGAGAGCATTTCGGTGCTAAAGTTGGACATAATCGACGCATCCGGTACGAAAACGATACCTTTTTCCTGCCTGAATTGAGATATTTCTTCAAGAACTTTCTGTGAAATTTCAAAAAACAAGGCTGTGATTATTACGATAAAGAGAAGATTATTTTTTATCGCAGAATAATTCTTACGAGTAAAATCGTATTCGTGTGGTTGATCGTTTTACCGACACTTTGAAGACTATGGTCTCCGCAGACAAATTCTTCGCAATAGTTGCATAGCTGAATTAATGCTTTGTGTACAATGCTGACCTGAAATTGTATAAGTTGAAAAATCAACATTAGATGATACGAACTCACGATCAAGAATTTTCAAAACGTACTTTTCTGTAAAATAAATCATAAATTGTTAATCCTCCAACAGGAGTCATATCGTTCAGTTTGACAACTTCTTTAATCACAGCTTCCAAAATCTGAGGGTACCTACGTTCGAAAAAAAAAAACACAATCAATTAGGAAATGAACTTCACAATAAGTCAGATCGTAAAAAAAAAAACTTTACTTATTTTGTAATTTTCTCAGCACAAGAGCAGCTATCAATTTTTCAGCTTGTTCGGCGAATATGTAGGTAGTAGCCATTACAACGTTATTCCACGTAACCGCTCCCAACTAAAGAATAAAATATTGCATCGATTTTGCAAAAAATCACTACCGATAAGAGGTTATAATTTCCAAATTTATATACTCACCCTTCCCCACAGTCCCATTTCTCGCATGAACGATATAAACCAATCTAGGGCTTGTTGTTTCTCTTCAAGTTGACTTTGGATTTGCAACGAAAGGGTACTGTTTAAATTAATTTTCTCTGTAAGAAAAAAATTTTCAAATCAAATCAACGTACATTTATTCCAATGCAGAATTCAAATAAAATACTTACCAGCCGATTTAACATCAGCCCATCGAGGATCTTTAGCGGGGATATCGTCGATCAGGTCGAGACTAACTTTAATAGCTACTAAATCCAGAGCCGAATCAACCTGAGGTGATGCTTCTTCCGGCGGAAAAATTTCTCTGATTATGGCTTTAGCTTGATTCTGAAAATTCAACACTCAAAGTTGAAATAATCTGATTCAAACTCGTAGCAAATTACAATAACCTAAACACGTACCGATTTTTTGCTAACGTAATGTAAAAATGCTGCTTTTAAACAAGCGTTGGTATCTTTGTTGAGAGTGACATCTGCTACGTCCGAATTATGAAACTGAGAGTCGGAAAGAATAGATGGATCGAAGCTGGCACTTGTACTAAACACCAAATAATAATCAATAAGAGTAAATAAAATTAAAAAGGTGACCAAATTCGCAAACCTGTTAGCTAAATCGAAAGGAGTGATCATATCTGACATGGTGACTGCAATAAAACCATGATTTCGAGAAAAAAATATAGGTACGCGATTCAAAGTGACACCTCCTAAGATATTGGCTTCTGGTATGTCAATAACGTCTACTTCATCACACCCAGAAGTAGCTGAAAAATAAATCAGAAATCAAGTCAGTAAATTAAGAAAGCTTTTGTCAATTTAGCGAGAGAAAAAACCGTACCAGATGAAGAGATAATGTATCGATGATTATGCATGTACACAGTTTGGCCACTGGTCAATAAATAAATCTTTTTCAAATTATGATCAGTATGAAAGATCGAAAAATCAGCATTCTTTACTAAATAGAACGACGAAGCTTGATTAGGAGCAGACGCGCCACTCACGTCGATAGTAACTACGAAAAGAAAAGAAAATTAGAAATTTTCAAATTCAACGTGTTCAACAATCAACTCACCTAAAGCGTAATGCAATCTGGGAGAAACTGCATGATTAGATGCTACAGCTAAAATAATGAGACTTTCGTTTGAAGAATCGATAACTTGCATGTCCAAGAAATATAGCTCGACTTCGTTATCATCGGAAGCATTCTGTACAAAAAAAAAACTTGACAAAATAGAACCAACTACGAAATTAAAGAATGTACCATTCGAATGCAAGATATACCCTTACCCAAATATTCTGAATGAAATTATCCACAACAAACGATTCCAATTTGCATTCGTACACGAGTCTTTCCTGTTCACCGACAACTAAAGACCATTTTTGTAACGTGTGACTTGCCAGCACAAATAAATGGAATTCACTAGCCGAAGCTGATACAACAGGCGTACAAGTTTCGTTCACAATAATCCGAACTAATTTCTAAATACAGAAAATAACACGTGAATATAACGAGATTATTAATTGAATAAATAGTAAATAAGAAACTTACATGGTCGTTATTCTGCATCGTATGCATGCCACCAAATAATATGGATGAAAATCGTCGGCTAATACCACCCAGCCAGCCGGTAGGCGTAGAAAGAGGCCTACATGTAATAGAGTGCCTGCCACCGATATTATTTGTTTCTACTAATAGAATAGTCGCAGTTGTTGTGGCTACTATAAATCCGATATTAGGCAATCGTTTGATTGTTTCACATTCTTGGCCCTATAGCAATAGATTAGGTATACGGTATACATACAATAATAAATGAGGTAGAATGGAATACGTATAGTGATCCGGTACTTACTTGTAGATTAGCATTGAATTCTATAGATACTCCTTCATTACTTATATTAGGCCAGTACCGTATCAATCCTTCTGGCGATACTACGATACATGATATCGTCTAAGATAGAAAAACACACGCACATCGTATTACGAACTATGAACAAAACTGCAAATAGTTTTTGGTACGTTGATTACTCACCTGATTACCATGTGAACTATAGACACTAATAAGATTAGAAGAATACGCTAAATCCGAAGGAGGTAACGTTAGTTCTTTACACATCGAACCGAACACATTTTTACTGCCAACTGCTTGCCAAATGAATAAGCGTCTGCCGATTACAAACCAAGCCCAACCATCGCGAGATATCGAAGCGCTACAAATAACACTTCCTGTCAAAAATTCAAGAATTAGTGAAATGTATTGAAGATCGAGGAACTGATAACTTGCTTACTGTCAGAAAATGCTAGTGCTTCGGTGATCTGTACAGGTACCGGAGATCCATAACTTTCAACGTTGTGATAAAGTGTTTTGCAAATGATCTGAGTAGATTGAGTAGACCGACCGGATATACTTCGACTGCTAGAAACATAAGGAGGCGTATTGATAGTGATTCAAGAACATGAAAAATGTAAGTTGATAATTACTTTTTTTTAGGGGAATAAAATAATCCAGATTTTCTGCCGGTATGTTTTGATAAACGCGAAGATATGTTTTTATAACCTAAAGAAATATCGCTGTCGTCCATTGCTACAGTATATGGTTGAACGCATGGACTGAAAGAATGAACTTGATAAACTTTTCAAATAGTTACACAATAAAAATACGTTAAAATAAATTAATTACACCGACTTAATTCATTTCATTTCATATGTACTACCTCCATTCATAGATTTTCTAATATGGATACTCAGCGGACCCATCTTCTGTTCGTCAAGTATAGGATTTAGGTATCGGCGCGCATCAATTATGCGCAAGTGATAATAATGTGGTTCTGAATAAAAGAATACAAATTTTAGGACAGAGGAATTAAAATTCGACAACCAAAGATTTCCAACTCCAATTTTAAAAATTTTAATGCCAAGTTTCATCCAAAAGCAAACAAAGTTTAAGGCAAAAGTATCAAAATTTGACAGCCAAATATTTCCATTAGATTTCCACCTTCAATTTTCAAAATTTTCAAACAAAAATTTGATGGAAACTTGCGCAGTAACTTGCGCAGATTGATAAACGCCGACACATTAGTGTTTCCCCCCTGACTATACTTGACGAAAAAACACCCATAAGGCCTGTTAGCCGCTAAGTATCCATGTACGAAGTACTATATAATATCTATGCCTCCATTCAAAATATTGCGCTCCTACCGGAATTTTTATCGAATTCGAAGCAGAATTTCCGGGTGCCTTCGTATTATTCCGTATCTTTCCGTATGCACTTGATTATATATGCTGGTTTGGTTGCATAACAAATCATATTGTAGGAAAAAAGCATAACTACTTTTCAAATTTTAATTTTTGTTTCCAGAATTTATTTTAATTTAGCTCTTTCTTATTGATAACAAGTCATAATTATAGTACCTAACGTCTGAGGAACAATGATAAAATATACCTAATCAATACAAACATTGATTTTTCAAGTTTTCCCAAAATTCTACTCTTTGGCCGTTCAATTTCCCATCAATCATTTGCAAATTATCATCAACGCGTAAATAACATGGTTTTTCCACCATTGAAGGTTTCCATTCGACTGACGCACCTTGATAATTTGGATTCCTATAGAATAAATGCAAGTACCCAGTGAACAGATGATATTTCGCAAAGAATATAATAGAATTCAATAAAAATTTTTTAAGGCGAGAAAAATAATTACCCTGACTTGGCAAATTGCGTGACCAACTTCGTAAAAGTTTCTATCATTTCTCGCGTTTTAGATGATAAAGAATCGGTTTTTTGACCGTATCTGTATTCTGTAGAAGCCCAGTGAATAAAATCGGATTCATGGCACGTTCCTTTCAATCACAGAAAGTTTCTTAACTCGTATTGTATACCCACCTACCCATACCCAAGTACTAAACCCAACCAGTTAGTACCTACTCTTACTCACCACTCAAAGGTTCTTCAAATTCACTGGAAATATATTCGTTCATTGTGAAAGCATTTCCTTCGAAATTGAATTTGTAAATGTAGACTGAAAAAGGAAGATCGGAAGATATTATATTTATTAACGAATCGTACACATCCGATAAAGCTGCATCCGTATAAGAATCTGAAACAGCATAATCCATTTTACATTTTGTTTGCTACTTTGTAGATACCTAGATATGTAGGTTGATGAGAATAAAAATACTATTGTAAGATTTTCGTACATCGCATTTGGTTGATAAAGACGCATTTTCTATCGATTTTCCTTCCAAATAAAATTTTTCAACGTTTTGCTGAATTAATTTTATCTTATCATCGCTCAAGTTGTGTCCCCATCCTAAATGATTCGAGCGCATTAGTTTATAAAAATTTTTCATGGTGTACTTCTTATACTGTCCTGGAAAAGAAAAAAATTTTATGAGGATTCTATGTATGTAAAAATTCGCAACATGCTCAAAGTACCTATAAAAATAACCAACTTGAAAATCCCATAGATGCCTCTCGTTCGCAGAATCCAACCATAATTGGTATTCGAGCCGTTGATTTTATTTGTTCCTCGCGAGATGAAGATAGAACTGCAGTTTCTCCCGAATCGACCGTGGTTACAAAAGGTGATGTTACATACAGCACAGATTTATCCTGTGTATAATTGCACAAAGACTTATATAATTTCTCAAGCATATCTACCTTACAATATTGAAAAGTTGATTTATGTACCTAATCGAACTTACCAAAAAAAAGAACATTTCAGGTTTCGAGGTGATTAAATCATCAATATTCAATTTCTTATAAAAAGATAATAATCTTTTCCTATCATGTTCGTCAGATCTAACGTAACCCAGTTCCTTGGCCATACTGAATGCCAACGTTGCGTTTTCTTCGGCAGCCAAATGAAGAGGACAATATTTGTACATACCCATTAATATAGCTTTGTGGAATAATCCTTTGGATTTTGGCGATACCATCAGAGTATGTACCAAATCAGCACCAGTACCACTTCCCATTATAGTTATGTTCTCTGGGTCACCGCCAAAAAAACTTATGTTTTCTTTGATCCACTGAAGACTGAGAATAACATCTTTAACGCCTTGATTTCCAGAGCACTCTTCTAAACCCAAATTTAAAAAACCTGTGCTAAATTAAAAGAGGAGTTTTTCGATTAGAAAAACCGCGAATGCAATGAAGTACCTACCTAAAATATGCAGCCTAAATGCCACGCAAACGTAAACAATATCATGATGCATGATATATTTGGGAGATCCATAATACCATGGATCTGGCGATCCGTGGGCTAATCCTCCGGGATGATAACATAAGATTACAGCTTTTTGAGGATTAGTTGTACCATCAGGTATCTGACGAGAATAGTGATTAATAAAATCATTTATTACCTCTATTCAGATATACCGACATTTATGTAAAGGTAAAGTACGTGTGCAAAAGAGTTTCATTATATAATTACTTTTGCAGTGTGAATATTATTATATAAGCAATCTTCAGTCCCAGTTATTTCTTTTTTTCTTAAAGAAAGTTGTAAACAACCGGTTTTTTCTTCAGTACAGTTCAAAATATTTTTCCAAGGTTTCACTTTGACAGGATTCTGAAAAACCGTATGCATTATTAACTTGGAAATCTACTTCATGATCATTTTTGAATTTAAAGAACAATATAGGTAGGCGTAGGTATCTACTAGGTAGGTAAGTAAGTACTCGTACTTTGAATCGTGCATGTCCTGCAGTCGATTGCCCATAAGGTATTCCGTAAAAAGAATAGAATTCTACTCTGGAAAATGATGACTTCTGTTTGATTCCGCGAACCTTTCCTTCGTTCACAGAAACAACGATTAATTTGTCTTTTATACTGCTCATGTTCTCGAATGAGTTGGTGCGGGAAAAAATTATTTTTTCAATTTTTATTTACCTGATACCTATGTCAAAAACACAGGCGTTTGGCGGCATGTGTATCTGCTTGAAATTGCGATAAGTTAAGTGACTAAGCTAAGCAGGCTTTGTTTATTATTTCTTCGTAGTAGGTAAAAAAATATTGGAAACGAAGCGTGGAAAAATTTTAGTACCTTGATATTTGCTGTTAGTGCGACAACGAGTCGATGACTGATAGGATGTGATGACCTAAGGACTTCAATAATAACTATTATTGCTTGTAACATGTAAGTAGAACATTTTCATTCGCGTTAGGTGGTGTTTCACCTTGTATTCATCTAATTCATAATTACTCCCAATAATTTATTTCGCAAAAAAAAGGAGTCGACTGAACCGCATCGACTAATGAGAATGAGCCATAAATTCTCATCAACCAACCTGTGGTTATTATTATTCTGAACTTTTGCCACAGTCATTTCATTTCATACCATTACTTTACTTTTCAACGTTTTCATTCGTTTCCCAACTTGAATCTTCTGCTGACAAAATAAAAATTCAAAAATGTTACCTATTTCAATAAAATATATTCTTTTGATCGCGATTGCAGCTCAAATTCACGTAAGTACTCAGAATTATTTCCTATAAACACCGATAAACTACCTACCTATAACTTTCTATCAACACAAAACACGTTACAGATTTCTTCGCAACTAAATTTCATGCAAAATAAAATAAAGGACACGATCAATTCTTCGACCAAAGATTTGGATCCTAAAATGAGAATCGAATTGGCGGATTATTTAAAATCCGCCGTCGGCATTATACCAGGTGGAATAATACCTGCAGTACTACGCGATCCGGTCGTCAAAAATATAAACGAAGTTTTAGACGAATACAAATCTGATACTATAACGAACATGGCGAAAAAAACAGGACCAAATTCACCACTGCCAAATTTAGCCGATTTGGAATACATTTACGGCAACGTTTTCGCGAATAAAATACAACAAAATATGTCTGAAGAAGAGCTCAATCTGTTTATGAAATCTATAAACGAAAAGGAGCAATCTAGTAAAATGAGCTCGGCGAGATATCTAACAATTCACTTGGAAAATCAGCTGAAGAAAGTAGCCGAACAATTCACACAGCGTTTTGAAAAATTGGTAACCCAATTAACAAATGAAACAATCAATGACATCAAAAAACAAAAAAATGTACAGACGATATAAATTTTTGTTCACCACCGAAACTGAAACAATTCACATTTGGATCGAATTCAATAAATATAGAATCTTTCCCTCTTGCAACTTTCGAGTTGATTTTTGAATATTCTTCACAGCATCGTAGCAGCACGCAGAAACATCTGATATCAGATTTTTCCTATCCGAATTGACGACCTGTAATACGTATAATATGTAAATTAACGCCGTTAACAATTGATTCAATTAGGTACTTTTTATAACATTTTTATTTTACTTTTTCATTCATTTAACATTATTTCCTGGTAAAAATGCGTCGTCGTCGTTATCATCATCATCATCATCATCATCTACTATTTCTTCATCACGATTACTGTGTAAAGGATGAACCACCGTTTCCGTAGACGTTTGGTTATCTTCTATACTTGATACGTTTTTCCAATAAGAATAAAAAGAGGACTTCGGAAATTCAGGCCACTCGGTGAATTTTATGAATAAGTTGAATATTTCATGAGGATTCAATTCGTTAAATGTAGAATAAATATTGTAGCCCATCATTATGACTCTAGCTCCGCTTCCTGGGATTATAGTTCTGTAATAAGGATTACAGATTCAACTCGAGGATTTAAGGGTAAAATAAAAGCAACGATATACATACTCGAAATAAGGCACTATACGTTTTTTTCCATTCATATTTTGCGTAAGGAAGGTGAAGAAACATCGATACAAGTTTTCATCTTGAAGATGACTTAGATTTTTCGCTTTTAGGGACATTCTAACAAAATACATGACTTCGTGGTCGTTTTCGTATTTCTACGAAGAAAAAAAATATCCAGTTAGCTTATTTCCGAAATGTTCGAATTCAAACCATCTTACCTCAATATAACGTTTCTTTATGTTCGCTGTTGAATTTCTAGGCCAAGGTAAGAATGCTTTTCTAGGAATATCATTCATGAGTAATTCTATATCGAATAGGATTTGAGCTAAAACTGAAAATGTTTGATAACGGGGGTAGTAGTCATTTTGAGGTGTTGCAATCAAACGCTGAAAAAGTATTATCAAAAATTCACTAATAAAAAAAATGTAAAAAAAAACACGCAGGTATTGCAATTTTCTTACCGTATAAATACTAGGAGGTATGAAAAAATAAAAATCCATTTGATTGAATTTTGAAAAATAACTCTTATTTAATACATGATGAATCCATGCTTGGAGAAATCTTCTATATGGAGTTGCCATTATCATACTCAGTCTAATATCTGTAAAATAGGTAGTCATTAGTCGAGTAGCTCTGATACGATAATTGTTTGAATATTTTCAGATCGACATCGTCGTATGTAAAATTACCGGTAGGAATATCGTCGAACAGTAGACTCATTCGAATTCCATTATCAAGACTATCCTCTGACTGTAATCCGTGAATTATTCGCAAACTGCTATCGAAAATTTCTATTTTTGTAGGATACCTTTTTTGCAACTCCTGAAATCGAAAATCATTATAAACTACGTCAACGAAAAAAAATTACTCGTCGTAAACAATTACTCTTAAATCTGAACGTAAAAGAGGATCTTCTTCGTAAAGTCTTAAATACGAAACCATGTGGATTAATTCTTTGGTTAACAGGCCTAAACCGGGATCAGATTCCAGGACGTAACTTTCATTCAAATACAATTTCAGCGCAGACGATATTTTTTCTTCAAATAAAGATCATATTAAAAAAAAAAAAAACAGAAAAGATACATTCTTTGGCGATAATTTACGGGCTTACTTGCTATGAAAGGATTGATGAGGATGAATTTGCTGCCGACTTTCCTCTCGAAATATTCAACAGGAACGTTTCGAAATAAATGCAAGGCATCGTTACTTTTCATATAATCGTACACTTCGTTGGCACGTTTTTTACTGAGAGATGGTTTGGTTTTTGAAAGCTTATGCTCAGATTCGGATGTACTCAAACTGAATAAACGAACAGGAGAACGAAGAAATTGTTTTCTTTGCCGAATATACTTTAATAGAGCCATCATGTATCTATTTTTGATAATTTGCCATTAGAAATTTATTCAAATCGAAACTACTATCCGTTTCAAATCTAGTGCAACAACAGAAAAATTTTTCACTCGCTTATCATACCGTCAAGTGTTATCAGTAATCAGCAACATCGAACTCGCTCGCGCATGTGTTCCCAAACAGCGCGCTCTATTTTCTATTCTCATATATTCTCACTTCAAGTTCACTCTTTAAAAGCTCAAAGTTCTAGAGAAACGAAGGAGAGGGGTGCTGTAGTCAAAGGAGTTGAGCTGAGCCTGAGAGCTGCCCTAAACCTATAGTAAATCCGAACTCCAACTTCTAAAAACAAATTATTCATTTTTGTTGATTACTGCCAACAATCTTTTCTTAAAAATTGTCTGAGACTGTAGTTTCGGTGTTCGACGTATTGCTCATTTTTATTGAAAGGTAACATTAGAATCATAGTTCACGAATTGTATTTTTTCAGTGAAAACCAGTGTTAATCATCTTGAGACCTATAAAACTAAATAAAAATATTCGAATTTCGGACATTTATTCCGTTGGACAAAAATGGGATGATTCTACAACTAACAGCATCACGGAGCCGTACAGAATTACATCGATTTATAAAATATAAAATAGTTTCCCAATCTCAAATGAAACACAAACTCGTGTATACAAGAATGCGTAACAATTTCATACTTGAATTAAAATACTAGAATACTTTCCCACTTTTGTGAAATAGTAAAACTTAAAACTGCGAAAGCGTCAAAATAACCTCAAAAAAAATCATGCGCATAACTCGTAGATAACTAGCAAATCGTACACATTATATAGACAATCGAATAACGAAAATTAGCGGACCTGAAGAACAATAATTATTCATCATCCACTTTTACGAGACCAAAAAAGAACATGGGAAACCGACAAATGATACGTAATTTGTGGACTAGCATAAAATAAACCGAACAAAAATAGTGAAGGAAATTTTTTAAGAACCCAATATGATTTGTTTATGACGATTTCGTATCACGCCATTACATAGTAATAGATAAACGACTATTTCGACAAAAACTAATGAGAATTTTGTAGGTACATTATCTTTTCTTTTCATCGTTTTTTTTCGTACTCTCATCTTTACCAGCAAGATTGGCATTGGCTGCTTCTTTGGTAACCTTATCTTCTGGCGAAGGTTTAACTTCTACTTTAGTTCCCAGTACAGGTTTAACAGGATCTGCATCTTCTGGCGATGGCTTGGCTGAACCTTTCCAAGGGATTTTAATCGTTTTACTGCTTATTTCAGCTATCGAATGCTCAAGTCTTCTGATTTGCGCATGTTGTGTTTCTACGTATATACTTAAGTCTCTAATTTTATTATGTATGCTATCGATTTCTTCTTGACGAATTGCTTCTTTGGTAGCTTCTTTACGAACTTGTCTGGAATACTCGAGAACGATGACTCCGGCAGCGACAACAAAAACGATAGTTTCGCCGAGTAAATTGGCTCCTAATTCGATAGCCATTTGTTCATTCAAAGGAGGTACTGCATCGGGTTTACCCATATTCATAACCCACATTTTAATACGGACTTCGCACCAATTATAAACTGTAAATACGAGGGAAAAAGTTGGAAATTATTTCATCAATAACAACTAAATGGTATAGAAAGCAATGACAATATGAAAACTTACATTGCGCCGGTGGCATACAAACATAGGTACGAAAGAAGTAGTTATTTTTAGCCCTTTCCTTGGCAAAATTAGCAATCGGTTTACTAACTTGCCTTAAAAAAAGGGAACCAAGTTTGGCGATAGGAAATACACCGACAACCATTTTAAATAATTTAATTTAACTACATTTTACGTAAAAAATCGAACTTAAAAGCTCATCTTTCGCACATTTTGCAGTTTACTCAGCGAAGTTGTAAAAAGTTGAATGATAAGATTTTCGAAGCAGTGTTACCCTTTGAAAATAATACTTTTATGGCTTCGAAATTAATCATAATATCTTATCAACATCAACTCAAAATACGGTTGAAATAACTAGTAAATTACCAGTGGAAATGGTAATTGCACCGGAAAATGGAAAATTTTTACGAGCGGAAAATTGTTGGGAAATTGTGCATTTTGGAATTTGCATGCGTTGCACATGCACATTATCATCATCCTTCAACAATTTACCCAATTTAGTGAACTCTGATTTCGATGTTGGGAAAATTCATCTCCCATGATTACATCAGCTGGTTAACGTAAAAATTTTCATTAAAAAAATTAGATAATTAAAAATTATTCAATACAATTTTGGTAAATTTTATCACTTTTCATTCATAGAAAATCTCAAATGCGCCAGAAAAGTTGTTACTTCATTCAAAACTGCAATGGGTAATGCGAATTATTTTTTTTTCGTTTCATAAATAAATCGATCGATACCTATTCCTAAATAACCATTTCACACAAACTACCTACATAAAATAATAATTGATCAATCACTATACCATGCCTACACCGTCGTATCGAATCTTTATTCATGAAAATCACGTAGTTCTGAATCATCTGATGGTTGAAGAATATGAATCAGAAAGTGACCTGATATCCTAGTTGAAAAAGCTCTTGTCGACAAAATACACAATACTCGACGATAATTACAAAATATTCTTACTACATCGTCTAGAACCAGGTTATCAGCGACAAATTAATCTTCATTACGCATCACCTTTGAACCTTCAATAATTATCTATATCTATGCAGTATTCGGCACAAAAGCTACCACACAATACTCTTAATTATCACGCGTTTAAAATGTTCTCACTCTGTGCATTATTAAATGAACAGTTAATCCAGAAGTAGTACCTACTTTGTAAAATGCTAGATTTTGAATTTCTCTCATGGAAAGATTTCACCGCTGGTTGGGTATCAGGTATAAAAATTACCATTAAACAGCTGCCTACTTCCTTGAATTTCTATTATACCTATGCAATTGTTTCTGCAGGAATATGCAGCATATCGGTAGGATATCCCATGGAGACGATCAAAGTCCGACAGCAAGTGACACCAAACGCAGGCTCCGCAATCGGTCACGCAGCAAAGATGGCAAAACGTGAAGGGGTAAGTCGTATACCTACCTATCATAATTTCCCATCTCATTTTACTGCATGAATTTTTCAAGCGAATGTCCCCATATTTCAGATACATTGTTTCTTTAAAGGTATAAGTTACCCTTTATGGACTACAGGGTTATTAAACTCGTTATATTTCGGATTCTACGGCAATTCGCTACGAATGATCGAAGAAATGAAAGGACAACCGAATTACCGCAACTGTTGCGAATACGGCACCGTATACAAAGGCTGGCATCTCGATTGTTTCCTCGCCGGATGTCTTGGCGGGAGTGTTGCAACGTTAGTTAACACTCCGATTGAATTGGTTAAAACAATTTTGCAAGCTGATTCTAGTAATACACAAGATGACCGGGTAAATTCGACTAGTATTATATTTCTGATCGATTTCTCCCTCTCGATATAGGTGTTGCTTCGGTTAATAATAAGAAATTGACTCCGAATGCCTGTCTAAAGAAGTTATACCAGACGAGAGGGATACGAGGGTGTTATCACGGTGGCCTCATATTATTTTACAGGTGAAAATCAACTCACCATCGGTTGTAGTAAATGTTCCAATTTTTTTACTGAAAAGTGATATCAATCAGCTATGTGTGAATAATTTATTCTTTATTTACAGAGATGTTCCTACTTACGGTTTGTACGCGGTGATTTACGAACATATCGCATGTATGTTCAAACGTCGAGAAAAATCCAAAGATCCATTTACCCATATTTTATACGAAGGCGTCGCTGGTGGATTATCAGGTATGTATTAATGAGAAGAAAATTCATTTGTTTTGATTCAAAATTTATTTATTTTTCTCAATTATTATCTTTAAAAAAAAAATCAAATCTTTTTGATTGTAACGTTCAAATCTCTTTTTTTTTTGTTCACAGGAGTAATAACATGGATCTTAGCTTACCCCTTAGATGTGATAAAAAGTCGATACATGTCAGACTGTAACAATAAGAATCGAAAATATTGCGGAATCATAGACTGTACCGTAAAGACTTACAATCTATACGGAATCAAAGCTTATTACAAAGGTATTGGGATAACGATTGTTCGAGCATTTCCGGTTAATTTAATTTGTTTCGTCGTTTACGAGCAAATGTTAAAACTGTGCGCCTATTTTTAAAATTATGTATTTGTTACCAAATATAGAGAAGAAAATCAATACGCACGCATTTCGTTTCTTTCGAGTACCACGCGAGTACGCGTAGATAGGCCGGAAGTGAAATTTAAATAACTTCCACCAACACGCGACTTGGGTTTTTCAATTGTTGACAAAAAAGTGGGTGAAAGCTTGTTGGCTATGCCTTCGCAAAATACGAGAAATGAACAAAAAATAAAAAAAAAAATATTTTAGCGACCATTACGAGATACAAAAATAAATAATAAGTAGGTAGTAATGAAAAGGTGAAGATTAGGTCTGACGAAATGTCCCTAAATCGAGAAGAAAAAACCTGAGAGTATAATGACACACATTTTCTAAAAGCATAATTGCACCGCAGTTGGCTGCTCGAAACTGTTTAACATCGACTCTTGACTTTGATGGATGATTGGATGAGGCCGCACATGAATACTGTAAGACGGATTTTCGTCCCCTCAGGAGGCGTTAATACCTGCAAAAATTAAAGACCAAATTTGAGCACTAAACTTGAAAATTTTCATCGAAATAAAAAAACGAATAAATCTATACTCTTTTATTTCTTCGACAGGAACCGTGGCTCAAACTTCATATTCTTCGTTCCTTCCAACCTGACTGAGGATATCTCGGAGTAGGGACCGACTGATATGGCTGTTGTAGTCCGAAAAAGGATTCTGCATCAACTATTTTTAATTTGGCATAGAGAGCCAAAATTACCATCGGCACTGACCCACGTCGTTGGTTCATACTCACTCGTGTAGTTTCGACAAAAGTTGATGAATTTTTTTAGATACCAATCGGTGGTTTAATATACCACTTTCCCAGCAGGATCTCGGATTTTAAAATAATCGCATCTTATACATCCATTCCTTCTAATTAGAATGAATGACTGATAGTCACTACATTCCTAGCTAGTGAATACTATACGGGTGTCTGGTGGGCCTGCCAAACTGAAAATTTGGATATAACCAGGTACCACTAAAAAAAACTTTTAGTGAAGAGGTTGCCTATGTTGAAAATTTAGGGGCAAATGCAATTTT
>FIZT01001229.1:0-13414 GCA_900065295.1 Paracoccus marginatus
GGGGGGTCTGAAACTTTGGTCATGAATGTTTCTTGGTAGTACCCATCTACCACCCAAATATCAGCCCTGGATCTCTCCGGGGCAGATTCACCATGGTTGTCTCCCTATGCCCTTTGGCCCTCGAAGCGATAGTTTGATACACTTTGATAGCCTAATCGTCGCTAATAAATGATAACCGAAGATTTCATTCACTATTCGACGAAGTAGACAAATTACGATTGAAACGACATGTAATTAATATTCATTGTATTATATACGAAAGGATTGTTCTATATGAATGGTATTACGACACTTTGTAAATGTTATCGCACAGATACGTGTGGCGTTATTACATTCCCCCACCTCCCACCTCGCGAATATACACAATTACACCTTTACGTCGCGTGTCGCGGTACATTTATGTAATTAAGCCCGAAGGGTTCTAAGGAAACACGTTGCCCGAAATATTTGATACGTTCGCGTCGCGTTTTACGAATTCCTATCTAATGATTTTCATTCGCAGGTAAACGAAAATGAGACGATTTTCACGTGGTGGCAAGAGAACTTGGGTACGTGCAGGTTAATGGCGATCAACGACTACAAAGATATGTTCCGACTGGTGACCGAATGCGTATTAGAGCTGGGAGCCCTGTTGTATATTTTATCAGCTTTCAGGGAAGCTGGATTTCTCGGATTGAATATGTTCATCGAGAACTTGGTAAGGTTGAAATTAAACGAATGCCATTCGAGAATATTATTAGATAATGAGCACCGATTATGGTACCTACATATTTTCAGATGAGCGAACCTTCCAGAGTAATGTTTTTGTTTTCGTGTCTTTTAATGATGATCATACCGTTTCTACGATTTTCCTGCTCCGATGAAATTGAAGATATGATGATAATCGTCATCATGTTAACAACGTCGCCGTATTTTTTATTCTTCTGCAGGTATGTCTATGTACCTGCTGGTACGCAGATAGTATACTGTGCATATTGGTAGAGGTACCTCTACCTACCTACCTAATTATCGCGTATAGATGAGAAAATATTAACGTGCGACGAGTTTCCTTCTTATAAATACTGTTGGCACGAGTAAGGCGATGGGAAAATTACAGCGTGTGTTTCGCGGTTATACTTATTATATAAAGCGAAATGCTAAAACGAAGTAAATTAATTACCCCGAGGTGTTTGAAAAGTTACCATTAGTAAAGTTTCAAATTCCATATTCCGTTCTCTTTATACACGTGCACTTTACCCGTACCTACGTGTAACCGTTCTTCTCTCGTCGCTTTTCAATTCTACAATATCTATAGATACGTATCCACTCTCCAAATAAGTCTAATCTATACGCGATGAAGAGTTGTATCTATACTTTTGCCAACATGCGTGCCCATTTTTCCTATACTCATAAGGGATCAGGAAAGCCATAAAGCGAGCCTATACGACCATATTTTCATGATTTGTCGTATTTTTATAGAGGATTTAAGACGGTCGGTCCGTTCGTCGTCATGATATACAGAATGGTTATCGGAGACTTGCTCAGATTCGTTTGTATTTATCTAGTATTCGTTATGGGATTTTCACAAGGTTTGTTCGATTTCATTTCCAATACAACGGTACCCTATTCTGTATCTGTTTTGTAAACATTTATAAATTTTTTTTACTTCTTTAAAGTTCAGCATACTACATAATTTTCCTTTCGTTTGAGAAGCCCGACGAGCCGGACGAGGGCGACGAGCCGGCCAGTAATCCGATGCCGAGTCCGGCCGAATCCATCATGGCTATGTTTCTCATGTCCATGAATACGTTCAGCGATTATTATACAGCCTTTGATAATACCAATCATAGTAACGTGGCTAAAGTACGTATCCATCATGTCTTGTTTTCTGCTGATGCTGCAAGTATATTTTTCATTGTTTTCGATGTTGTTATTTGTTTTTTAAAATTTTTTTTCAGTTTTGTTTCGTCGTGTTTATGGTGATAGTGGCCATATTGCTGGTGAACATGTTGATCGCTATGATGGGTAATACGTATCAAAAAATCGCAGAAACTCGAAACGAATGGCAAAGACAAGTAAATTTTATGATTTTTGTTTAGTCAATTTTACCGAATTTTTGAGTGATTTTTTTTTTATGAATTCTGTAGTGGGCTCGGATCGTCTTGGTCGTTGAAAGAAGTGTTAGTCCGAAAGAAAGACTGAAAAAGCTGATGATGTACTCTCAGCCCATGTCCGATGGTAGGAGGGCTCTGGTGCTACGATTAAATCAAACTGTAAGCGAACTCATCTTTGTTTGCTCGATAAGTTGCATACCTGCAGTACATTATGCATATTGGTCCCTTACATTTTTTAGAAGTTCCCTTAGGGGTCAATTTTTTTACTGGGGGGGGGGGGGGGGGGGAAAAAAAAAAAAAAAACCTTTTTTTTTTTTTTTTTTNNGGGGGGGGGGGGGGGGGGGGGGGGGGGGGGGGGTAAAAATGAAAAGAAGACCTATTTTTAGATTTCTTTTCTTCAAATTTTTGGTCGAACTGGTCGAATTTAATTTTAATTGTGTTTAAACAATATAGGTAGAAAAAATGATTATTTTAAAGTTGATTGTTTTTTTTTTGAATTTTTTTCTTCGTGGAGATGGGTTTGAAAATGAAAACAGAATTTTTTGGTCTTGTTGAAAAATGATTCATGAAAAAAAAATTAATAATTTTCTTCATTTTCTTAAAATATTCTTCTCGAGGTTTTAATTTTAAAAATTTTCCTGGTATTTTTTTTCTCCAAAAATAATTCTCTTCAATTAAAAAAAAAAATTCTGAATTCCTTCATTACAATTTTTGTTTTCAACAATGATTCTTTGTTATTTTTTTCAAATTTTTTTTTTCTGAGTTTTTTTAAATAATGGTTTTCTCATGTACTTCATCTAAAAAAAGTAATTTTCTCTACTTTTTATAATCCCCCCCCCCCCCCATTCTAATCCAAAATTTTTCTCTTTTTTTTCATAAATTTTTTGAAAATGATTTTCATTTCAAAAAAAAAAACAATTGAAAAAATAATTTTCTCCGAGTCATCTTTGGATTTTTCTGGCAAATGTTTTTTTTTTTTTTTTTTTTTTTAAAATTTTTTTTTTTTTTTTTTTAATTTTAAAAAAATTTAAAAAAAAAAAAAAAAAATTGAAAAAAAAATTTTCTCCGGGCCATCTTTGAGTTTTTTTGGGAAATTTTTTTTTTTTTTTTTTTTTTTTTAATAATTTTCTTTTCTTTTTTTTCAATTTGAAAAAAATTCAAAAATATCATCTTTTCTAGAATTTTTTTTGTGGTAGTACCTGGTAGTACAGTTGAAAATATTTTCTCTCTTTTTTAGAAGTTTTTTTTTTTTTAATTTTTCGTGATTTGTTTTTTCAATTCACTCAGAAGTACTTATCCTTGATTTTATCAAAATGTTTTTTTTCAATTTTTACCTTTTTTTTTGTTTTATTGTGAAGTATGTTTTTCATCTTAGATGTGCTGATTGCGACGTTTTGTTAAATTCACTCTAAAAAATTCATGATTTTCTTTAATCATTTTTTGTTTTTAAATCATAATCTTTTTTTTCAAGGACCTTGTGTAGGTATTTTTTTTATTTTCCTTATTTCGTACAAAAATGATTTTTGATTTTTTTTAAATGATATTTTCCATTTTTTCTGAAGTAATTTTTTAGCCCCCCCCCCCCTCAACTCGTTGTAGTTTCCTCTATCCAGCTTCATCCTCGTATAGCTTGCCCATGAAATAATTCACCATTCAAAAAAATTTCAGGAGGAAGACAAAGAAGAAATGAAGGAAATTCTCGAAATGAAGCGATCTCACAACAAAAACGTGCAGAAGCTAAAAATGCGAAATCAAAAACTCCAGCAAAATCATCAAAACGCAAACGATACTAAAACAATTTTGTAATTTTATACGAGCTTATTTACATAATCGACTGTGTAAAAAATGAATCAATATATTTTTTTCAAATTTACAAACAAAAAACAGACATTTTAAAAAAATTCACTTGTAAGTAGTTTACTCCACTCACGGTTAGAATACTCCAACAGAGAGAAAAATTAACGAAACAACAAAAAGGCGATTAGCTTTTAAACGTAATCGTTATCAAGTCGAGCAAGCCCGAAGGGAAAACTAAATTACGAGATGGTGTTTTTGATAACATGGACGATGGTAGATATGACTTTTTTCCCGATTGGATCATCGGTCAGGTCGGTTTGAGGTGATTCGATTTTCTTCTCTAGGATATGAGCCAGCTCCATCCTCATACATTGCAACATTTTAGCTTCCTAGAAACCAGCAAACAGGTTGAAATTAGTCGAGTGGTAGAAAAAGGTAAAATATTCAGTCAAATTGGTCGAGTTACTTGTAAAGTTCTCGTTGAAAATACGAGCCAGCCGTTTTCCAGTTGAATCGTATACGTTCCGGAGCAGTCTTCGATTTTCACTTCATTTCCGGCGAATAATACGATCGATATTATGTTCACCATTGTACTATCGTGAATGAAAATTTTGCTCGTTTTCATTTTCTCTTGGAATACCAAATAAGGGCTCTGGAAGTCGGCAACGTTGTAGTTGACGGACGAAGGATGGATTTGAACCTGAAACGAGGCTTCGATGAGGAAACGAATTTCTAAATTCATTTTAGTTTTGTTCAGCTCCCGATGTACTTACGTATCCGTCTTGTTTAGTTCTGAATGTCAAATCTTCGGGTCGACACGGTTTGGGAATAGCTCCGGCAGCTCCGTGAGTGTAGACTTTTCCAGGAGTGAATACTTTGACTAAATTAGGGTACAGGGCGGCGCATATTATAGCGGATAGTAATTTCGTATCGGTCGCGTTATTGTTCATCTGGGGAAAAAATTGAAAAATTAATCGAGTTCGATATTCGAGCCAGAGTAGCTAGGGCAGTGCACTGGGAACTTACGTGTCTGGGTATAATCTTGGACACTTTGTCTTCGTGCTTGCGTCGTCTGAGATTAGTTTTAGGTACGAAACCGATATCCATCAATAATTCTAAAAATTGATGCTTAAGATCGCCCATCATTTCTAACGTTCTCACAGACAGGAAATGCTCGTCAGCGAATCGTTTACCAGCTTTGTAATGTTTTCCCGCTTCAATATGCCATTCCTGTATTCAAATGGGTGGGAAAAAAATTACAACACATCGCCCAGATAGCGCCGTCGCCGCGTCGGATTACGAGCCACGTACCTGATACGCTTTCAATACGGTCAGCTGATCGCTATTATTCGTAGCGAACATTTTCTTCTTGGCGTCGGCTTTGTCTCGAGCATGGAACGGCGACACGAAAGGCGACTTGTTCGACAAAGAGGCAGCGATCGTCAGCACCGAATCCAAACAACAGAATATGGCGCCGAACAATATCAATTTACCAATTTTCACGTCTACCGGTAACGCCGCCAAATGACGCCCTAAGGCGGTCAGCTCACTTTCAGAATCCAAAGCGCCGATATCTTTCAGCCTTTCTATCGCCGTATCCACGTTGTTTACTTCCGGCGGTTCCATTAGATTCGCTAAACGAGACGATTTACGCAATTAGAAACGCAAATAAAGCGGCGTAGCGCCGAAGGGTGGCTTTAATTGAAACGTCAACGTACCCAGTACTTCTTGAGGCGTTCGCATTTTGAACTGTTGTAAAGTTTTCAGTCGCAGGATTATCGAGTCTAAGGCGGCTCGTTGGATTTCCGGTACAGGTTGCGCTCTGAATTGGTAGTCGTGTCGGTGGCTTGTGTACAGTCTGATGCAGAGGCCGGGCATGACACGACCGGCACGACCTTTACGTTGGCGGGCGTTCGCTTTTGAGATCCACGTGACTTCTAGGCTTGACATGTTTCTGTTTGTATCGAACCTGAAAATTGAAAAAAAAAAATAAAAAATAGAAAATTGGAAAAAAAATGTACGAATAAAAATTTCTAAAAAAATTATTTTCGCTTCAATTTTTTTTCAATTTCAACTAAAATTGTAAAGATATTTTTAAAAAGTTTTTTTCAAATTTAAAAAATTTTTTTAAAAAAATGGAAATTTCATCTAAGAAAATTATTTGAAAAAATTGAAAAATTCGTGACATTTTTTCATGTTGAAAAATTTTAAATCGAAAAAATTTTTTTTTTAATCCAAAATGTTTTAGACGAAATTTTTTTGTATTTCAAAATTATACTCACATATTTTCCTTCATTTTGCCACAATCAACGACGAAAACACAGTCATCGATGGTAATAGACGTTTCGGCAATATTGGTCGACAGTACTATTTTCCTTACCCCTGGAGGAGTTTTACTGTAAGAATAACACAGTTACTAATCACCCAATCGTACTAACATATTTTCGAATATTCGAGCCAATTTACTTGAAAACGGTATATTGTTCTTCGTTCGATATCGTCGAATGCAACGGAACAATGATGTATCGTCCGGTTCTCGGAGACAGCGATTTGTGATTGTTCAACTCATCGTGAATGGCGATAATATCGGCTATACCTGGTAAAAATACCTAAGCCAAACAAGAGGCTAATTAGTTCTCATTTCAGATAATTTGAAATTCTTGAAAATGGACGACTGACCAGAATAGAGCCTGTTCTGGGATACTTGTGTTTTCCTTCGACTATCCAATGTATAATATCTATCACCAAATCGGGATCAATTTTCGTAAAATCCATTAAAAGCAAAGTTTTCTTCGTTTTTGGCTCGTGATCTAAAGAAAAAAATTGAGAAAAATTAGCGTAATTTATTAATAAATCGAACGTGCAATTCGAAGGTATGGTACCTTTATATCGATAAAATAGCTGCTTAGCTGAAAGACATTCGTCTGGTGCGCTGTCTCTCGATGCTGTTGAAGTACTGAGGACGTCAGCGGTGTGGATATCGTATTCGATGGAATCTAATTGTTTGCTCATGGTTTTATTGATTTTTCTACTGAATTTGGAATATTCGTCTAAAGTGTACGAGCATCTGTCTAGAATATCCTCCAAGTATAATTCTTCTACCGGGTACATTTTACCTGCGAATCAGATCCACCATGAGAATCGTTTAGATTTTCAACGAGTGCGGTTCGATAACAGATACCATACCTGGGATTTCGATTAGAGGAGCGTTATAAAAATACTTGGAAAAAAGTTCAGCGTTTAAAGTAGCACTCATTAATATTATTTTCAAGTCTTTACGAACCGCCATCAATTCTCTTAAAATTGCTAAAAGGAAATCACTGCGGAAAAAACAAGCATTAAATTTCAATTTTTTCGATTCGAAATTTGGTAATTTTTTTCACTCTACCTGTCTTCATCACGTTCGTGAACCTCGTCGACGATTATATGGGTAATGTCGCTCAAATAAGGATCACCTTCCAACTTCTTCAATAAAATACCGGTGGTACAGAATAATAATCTCGTCATAGCTGATGAACGACTTTCTAGACGAATCTGCGAATTTATTTAAAATTAACATCCTACGATCGAGCAATCAGATTGCTTTTCAAAATACACGAAAAATCTTACCTGATACCCTACGGAGTCTCCGGTACGTTCGATACGTTCGTCAGCAACCCGATCAGCAACACCGATCGCTGATAATCTTCTTGGTTGAGTACATACAATATTTATCCTCTGATAAGGCATTTGTCTACTCCAAAGTTCGGGCAAGGAAAAGATCCAGTCGTCCAGTATGAATTGGGGGACCTTCAATCGAGAACCTAGCATTAGTACTAGGCATGGTGAATATTTAATTGGAAAGGATTCTCAACTCACTTGAGTACTTTTACCGCAACCGGTCTCTCCGACGATTACGACAACTTGATGAGTTCTCAAACACGCTAGAATCTGACTACACATATTCCAAGCTGGTAAGGTTTTTCGGTATTTTTGCATTCGAAGGTACTTATCGTTTTTTATTTTATCGTTCATTATTCTGACTAAATCTTCATCTCTGAAAAAAATCACCGATTGAGATTTCGTTTCGCTGAGATAAAATCCTTCGTTGAAATTAGATACTTACCTGTTGTTGTTATATTTTTCCAAAGTTTCTTGATCTAAACAGATGCGTTTTTCCCAAGGCGATTCTTGTTGCTTTGAACTACTCGGTTGAGGAACAGCGATCGGATATTTGGCACCAAGTAAAGAACTCTCGCTGCTTATATGTAATTTGCTAATATTTTCATTATCTGCAGAAGAATAGAATACGTGAAAATTTGATTGTACGCGATTAAAAAATAACTACATATCAAGTCGGTACTCACCTAACCATTTGATCAACACATCGGAATTCATTAACATATCGATCAAATTAAAACAATAAGGCGATCCTTGTTCACACAAGGCGGAGGCATGATTATAAAGGAATTTCGTCACTCGTAAACAAACATGAGATTCGAATTGTTTATGTTCGGCGCTAAACATTATCAGAGGCATATCATCCGGGTAATTGCAGTCTAACGAAAGAAATTAATTATTAATAATGATAAATGATCGATGAAAAATTTACCCCTTTTTTTACGTACTTTCGGGAAAGCGAATTTCTAAATTAAACGACGATTTAAGCTTCATTTCGGCCTCCTGCTGAGAACTTTTGGTATCGCTGTCATCTCGCTCGTGAGAAAATTTACAATTATTACCATATCTGCAGGTTCCTCTCGTTTGGAAATTTCGACAAACGTAACGTTTTCTTTCGTGCGGCCGATTAGAACTCTTGTTAAAATTATTCTTAAAGAACCACTGCCCTAAATGAGGCATTTGAACGTGGAAAACCCAATGCTTATTTCTGACTCGTTCTTCGCAAATGTTCTCGTATATGGACATCAAAGCAACCATCTCGTCTTCTCTTTCATTCATCTGAGTCATCGGCTCGCCTAATCTTTTGAAGGTAACTTGGAAGTAGAAAATGATTAGCAACTCTAGCGCTTTTTCGAATTCGTTATTTCCTTCTAACAGAGCCTCGCAGCAGTGACTAGAGTAAAATCCGTAGCTGTCGAAAAATAACAAGTTTTGCGTGTTAAGATTCCAAACTTAAAACAAGCTGATAAGAAAAGAAAACACGTGAATGTTTTCTTACAGTTCTAAATTTTCCAAAGCGAATTTATTAACGCTGTCTCTTGATACGGTACTCTTCTGGGAGTAATTATAACAATTTCGAACTACCAATTGACCCTGATCCATCCAGTACTGCCGGCTCAGTTCACGTTTACTCGTTTTAGGTGTTACGACAGCGTTATCCAAATCGAAATTCTAAAACGAAGGTAACGCTTTAGGAAATTCAAAATCAATAAAATACAGTTTTCGATGCAGCTACTTACCACTCCATGAATTGATCTCAACACATCCATGATTCTATCTTTCGACTCATTCGTCAGAGTAATATTTTTCATTTCAACTTTCCGGCTACTACCTACACCACGACGAGGAGCTCTTTCGTTATTACTAGTGCTGGGCGCATCGCGTCTGAACACAAGAAAATAACGTGATCATTTTGGAAACTTCGTTTCTTGAAGCCTGTATTGATAACTTACGCTTGATTTGGTGGCTTGTACGAAGCTGCTGACGAATTCATGCTTGCATTCCCTTGCGATTGGGTGCTGGTATTAACGCTGAAATCGTCAGGATCCATGGATGGATCGAAATCACCATCGTCAAAATCTTCGCCCCAATCATCCTCCTCGTCCCAGTTTTCTTCTGCGAAGTTGTAATCCACATCCATTGTACACGATTTCAAGAACTACTAGTAGAAACTACTACTGCGTTATTATTCAATTAAACATGGTAAAAATGCAGAAATCAGGTGTTACTAGTACAAACTACGAAAGATGACGAAAGTAACGAAAGATGAAGGGAATGGATCTGTGGTACTGATAAGAATTGCACGCTATGAAAGATTTCATATGCGGGTGGCTCGGGTGGTTGGTGCAGCAATGTGCAGAGTGAACGGAAATATTCGTGATCCGCTAATGAACGAACGTTATTTGGCTTGCCACCTGAATCGCCTGAATCCTGATTTCGGAATTCCTGATATTCATCAATCATCATTCATCATTATTTTTATTGAGGGATGAGAAAGAAAAAAAATGAATGAAAAAAAAATTTTAGATGCTAATGTACTTTGTTTTTTATAGAAAAATATTTTTTCATGATCTCAATTAATTTTTCTCATTGTGATGGCCGAAGCCTGCATCAAAATTTCAGTATTTTTTGAATAATGATGAATTGATGAATTCTAAAACAATATTTGTTCTGTCTGCAATAAGTACGTGTACTCCAAAAACTCCAAATTACTCAACATTGCAAAGACCTATAAACTCAGCCTCCTCAACCTTTAGACTCAGCATTGAAAATTTGAAATACACGCATACCCGGCATACCTACTTGCATTTTTTTCAGTAGTGAAGCACTTTGGTAGCAAATTTATTCATTTTTTTTCAAATACCTTGGGACCACGGGTTTATAACTCAATATAATAATAGTTGTTGAAAGATCACCTAAAGATGAGGGAAAAAATGATTTATAAAAGTGTGCCAAAAGAGACGAGTGTCATATTTTTGTTGAGTGTAATGTAGTCTACGGTTCACTTACCTGTTTGAAGTTAAAACTATCAAACATACGCCCAATCTTAGAGAGACCGACGGTGCCGCTGCTGCCGCTTTTTCAAACTATCACCATCGCAAAATACACCATTTTCATGACGGGATTCACGCCAAAAATTGCAATTTTTCAAAATTTTACCGAACATCCACCCAAGGTATACTTACCTGGATGAAAATTATTCAATGTTGACCTAATCTTGAATCTTGAAATCAATATCACGTTCCAAATCCAGGCCAGAAATTTCCAGTTCCTTTCAACAGAACAAAAACAAAATAATGATAATTATTGTTTTATTGTTAACAACAACTTTGTTGTTTTAAAAAAAAAAATAATAAATAAAATACTAAACTTGGTGAGTTTTATTTTTTAATTTTTATTTTTGAAAAAAAGTTGAACCGAGAACCCCACCAATCACAACAGTTTTAAACGAATCAGTCGTTCGTCTTGTTGTTGTGTGAAACAAGCAACGCTCATGGTATTCGCGCTTCGTGTTTGAAAAAATCAAAAATGAAAACACTAAAAATACCGATCAAATTACGCTCAATTTATTCTCAATAAACATTTCCAAACTTTACTCATCAATCTCATTGCCAAATTGATCTACCACATCGTTGTTCATTGAGGAACAGCGTAAAACCCCCGAGAAAACCTCTCACCGAAGCCGGACTCGCTCGGATCAAGTTCACGGTTGGCGTCACTGATTCATCATACAACTTGAAACCAGAAACACACACACACACACAACCATAAAACACGCTGAACTAATGACGTAAAGCATCAACTATTGCCAGCGCAATTACTGATTATACAGTTCTCTTCAAAGTAGTTCATTCTTACTCGGCTCGTATTTCATTTGTGTGGAACAGTTTGGCATCTCGAGATTTTGTTTGTTTATTGCTAGTCGGATGTTAATTATTTATTGAATTTTCGGCTACATACATTGTGTTGTTTGGTGCGATCGGTTTCGTTTTTCGTTCGGCGTATTTCGCCCTGTGATTTAATCGAAGTTTCGTTTTATTTGTTGTTAAAATGAATAATAATAATCACGTTGGAAATAACATCGATCACTACGGAGACGGATACATGGAGCAGGAAGAAGAATGGGAGCGAGAAGGACTTCTCGATCCTGCATGGGAAAAACAACAGAAAAAGGTAACCATTTCAAGTTCGTCGATGTCTTCTAACTCGATAGTGCATTACGTAGCAGATAATTATCAATCGCTTCGAGTACCGTACTAATCTAGATACGAACGATCGAACAGTCATTTCATTTCGCCGGCATAAATTGACAGAAATATTCTCAAGTGCCGGTATCGAAGTGTTCGGCGAGAATAGCTTGGAATAGCGCTATCTTTGTCTGCGAAGGGTCGGATTTTGAGCATTAACGCGTCGTTGTTCTCTCATATAGTGGTTACATTAGCCATTTGGTTGAATTTTTATGTGAGAATGACTCCGTAATGAACTGGTTTTTATTACTTGCACTTTAAAAACAGACTCTACTCTGAAATACTCGTTAGAATCGGTAATGGTATAGTAGAAAATTTCCAACTCTCGATAGGTACTCACTCGTATGCACTGTGGCGGCGATTTCAACGCGAAATAACCGCACAATGCTGATATACCGGTAATATTAAATTTCTTCCATCGAGTCAGCACTTTCGCCTCGTACCTATATGAAATTCCTCATGGTGAAATATTCCGCCGATCGTATACGGATGTGACGTCACAATTCGCCATACATGTGTCAGATTACCCTATGAAGCATTATTTGCGGGAAAAAAAATCAATTGATTAAGCGTACGTCAGCGTCGCTAATTGACAATGTGTCATATTTTGCTCTTTCCATCGGTATCATCATCGCGACATCGACGTCGTCGTCGTCGTGTTTTTTATAGGTTACCTTGATTTCATTATTCGGTACCGATTTTTGCTTTTCGCTCGCTATTGTGAGAAAATCACCTCTCCCGTCATATGTATATACAAAATTACCATCCATTTGTAAATTATTGAAACCTCTCGAAAAACAAACCATTGTTTTTTTGAGCTCTTCGACAATGTCTACGCGATACATATGCGAGCTAACACGCGTGTAATTGCATGAAATTCGTCTCTAATAAAATTCACCCTGTCGTAAATGTACGTGTAAGCCGTTATCGTCCACCCAAACGCGTGTCGAGTCGAGCCGAAAGCCGAATAAATGTGAAAACATGTTAAATGTTGCAATTTTGGCTCGGTTTAAAAAAATAGCCGAGCAGAGCCGTCGCGATAAAGTAATTCGAATCCAAATGAGGCGTCGGCGAAATACTACAGAAATGCCCACTGGTTAAAAGCGTATGACTAAAGCGATATTTTTGGAGGTTTGCCGCCCGGCTGATTTACTTGGGATGTCGATCGAGTAAATGCCCTACTTTGAAATACTATTTTTAAACTTTTTGCCGTTGCATTGCTCCTGATCATGTACCGTATATATTACACGCAGTGTTACCATGTTTATTATTTTTTTGGCCCCGGATGGTTTTTTCAAAATTATACGACCGAGAAGATGAGCAGTAGTCCTCGGGTTTGGAAGGAAATAAACTAATGTTTCTCGCCCAGAAGTCTCCATCCTACGAGAGTAGGTAGTTCTTTTACGAGCTACTTCAAAAGAAACTCATCAAAATTAAACGCTTTATTCGTAGTACAAGAAAAAAAAAATGAATAAATCGCAAGCTTCAAGTTTTTGTTTCTGGTTTCGTTCTTTAGTTTTTTGTGTTTTGGTTCTTTTTTGATTTCGTTCATTCTCCAAAATCAGGGATGGAAAACTGAAATGATATTAGTTCCAGTTCCAGTTTTCAGTTTTCAGT
>FIZT01001231.1:0-19199 GCA_900065295.1 Paracoccus marginatus
AATTCTTATCAATGTCTCATGCAACTGTTACGCTACCGTCACTTTGGAGCCGAATTAATACTCAAAGGGTGAAAGTTCGTAAAATATTATTTTCAAAAATGAATTTTGGTCTTTTTACGCTCTTTGCTTTTATAACGTGCTTTCATGAAAGTGAAAGATAAGAATTCAGGGATTACAAAAATTCGCAACTTGTCAATTTTCCAAACTTCCAAACTTTCAAGGAGGAGATCATTCTCACCAGACTTTTCCTAGTAGAAATCTCTGCTAGGAAATTACTTCGTCAAAGTTGCCTTTTCTTATTTTCTGCTCTTCATGATAAGCCATGGTTTTACCAACTCAGACTCTTCAGTTTCCGCTCCAAAATTGAGGTAAAAGTTGAACTTGCTCCTTCTTGTGAAATATTTTGAATCAAAAATATTAAAACCTAGAATCTCTAGTACGAATTTGAAATTTGCCCTTATTGATTATTTTTAATTTCAAGAATATTTTCTTCCTCAATGAACAAACTGATCTGTACGCTAATTGCTTTTCAATCACCTGTAGAAATTGAAAAGTTCCGGTGTGTTCGAATTGTAGTGTTTCGTACTCATTCATAATTATCCCTGAAAATGGGCTTTCCTAACATTAACTGTAAGTTGATTAGCTTTACCTAGCTATGTGGCTTTATTTGCATTTTTAATTTCACTCGCTCGAGTGAACAGATTTTCATTGCTTCGTAAGAACAACTTTTTTTCAAGTCTTTCAGTGTTTGGTCAAACACAATATATTTAATTTAAATTGCTTGTATTTTTGCAGCTTTTCAACATGAACTTTGAAGTATTGTCGTCGAACTCCTATTCTGTTACTGATGATCACCTACGAAGAATAATCTGTTGAGCGATGGAAGAAAACACTCACAAAACGGAATTAGTCCTTTACGCCGGATTGGTTTGCGTGCGAATCCTCTTAGCAGTGGCTCCTCAAACAGGATACATACACCCTGACGAATATTTCCAATCTTTGGAAGTTGTGCTTGGTATTATTCAAGTTTTTTATTCCTCCTAAAACTACTACTTTCTGTACTCTCATCCCTCTATTTTTCAGGGGATGTTTACAAAATAAAAAGGTCAAAAATTTGGGAATTCGACGACGAATTTCCAATACGAAATGCATTTATTCCATACTTACTTTACGGAGTTCCATGTTACATTATGAAGATATTTTTACAATTTTTTAAACTACACGGACCAATTTCACCCTATTTGCTAGTTATCCCACCGAGAATAGTTATGTGTTTGCTGTCTTTTTTAGTGGATTTTTCTTTGGCGAGGTATTCCATTGTGATTACATTTAGTTAATGTTGACGAAATTTATTCGCAATTAATCGATGGTTTTTTTAATTTTTTTATTTACAGAATTTGTCGAATGTATAAAACTGATATCAACGGACGTCTAGTCTTATTAGCATCATCTTGCGTTATGCTTGTTTTTGCTACAAGAACGTTTTCAAATACTGTAGAAATGATACTGTTCTCTTTACTCCTGTACGTGATTGTAAAAAACATCATCGAATCGGAAAAGGTATGTAATTCTGTATTGAAGAAAAATCAATACTTCATCTCTGTGATTACCCAAACTACCCACCTCTAGCGAAGTAATCGAGGTATTTTGCACCACTTTTGAACGCTGTAACGGCGATAAATCAATTAACGAAAGTTTCCAAATGAAACCGATTCCCCTAAGTGAAGCGGTGTCAAACTAATTAAAAACTTTGCTACCCTTATCGATTATCCCATTCAAAGTAACCTTCATTTTACAGGTATACCCGATTGAAGATAAACTAAAAGCTTCTCTTGAAAGTACCACAACCAATCCGCGAGATAAAGTATTAATTTTACGTCAACTCAAACGAATCTCGCATCATAATCACAGAGGATTTTGGCAGATCAGCGTTTTGACTGTTTTTGGAATGTTCAATAGACCTACGTTTATGGCTTTCGCAATCGGACCGATATTTTTCTGGCTGTATAGAGGAGCTCCTTTAAGAAAAATCTCTTTTTATACGGTTCAGTTGAGATTAGGGTGGTTACTCTCGGTAGGAGTACCTTTGGCGGCGGCTCTAGTGTTAGGAGATACGATTTATTACAAAAAAGGTGCGAAAGAACTTTCACAAAATTTAGTAGAAGTGTTGGTGTTCAAGTATCGGAAATATTTTTATATTTATTGTTTTGTTTTGTAGAAAAAGCGTGGCAGATGTTGAATAATCATGGATTGGGAACGTGCTTGAATCGATTTATCGAATGTTTGGAAATCACACCGTTAAATTTTCTCAGATACAACTTTCATACCGAAAACTTGGCTAAACATGGATTACATCCTAGATACTTGCATCTTATCGTGAACATTCCATTACTTTATAATGTCTTGGGAATCAGCGTTTTGTACATGATTATGTCGATTTTTTTCAAGTACGAGATTAATTTCAGAGTTTTTTGAATTCGAAAGTAACTTGAGTCAATTATCGATTGTGTTTTGCAGAATATTACAACGAAGAATTTTCAATCTACCGAAATTTGATTCAATTACCGGATTGATGTTCGGCTCCATTATCATTCCTTTGACTGTACTTTCATTGGCACCTCATCAAGAACCAAGGTTTCTCATTCCACTCACTTTACCTTTGATTTTTCTCAAAGGGATGAAGATGAATAATAAAACAGAAGATAAAGAATACTCTTTCAAGAATTTATTCGGTAGCAAATTTTCCAAAGTCATGTTTTTGGTTTGGTACGTATTTCGACAACGAAACGTAGGCGTAATTTTTTCAAATGTCGTCATTTAATCGTATAAAATTCTGTTTAGGTGTGTTTGCAACATGGCAGTAGTATTTTTCTTCGGTTTCCTTCACCAGGCCGGTATCTTACCGTCGATTAATCACATTACGAGTATCAGACAGGTGCTGAAGGATACCACTCACATTCACGTAATACCCAGCTATACTTATACCTTACCACAAACTCTACTTACTGCTACAATTTACGATGGGAGGACTTGGAGGTAATAGTCGTCAAACTGTACCTTTAACATTAATAGTACTTTTCCGAAATCGTTGAACTGAAAATGATGTAAATTTTACAGATCTGGTCGATCGAACGTATTACTCTACCCTACATCGTCTTCTAATTTCGACACATCGATGAAACTACTCGAAGCTGTTATTCAATCTGTGGAGAGAAACCCACCTCACGACGACCTCGTATACTTTTTATTTCCAACTTCTCTCACCGCCAATTTTACTAGTCACCGTGTTCTTAAAAGACTGAAAGTGAAATACGTAATCGAATACTACTACTTACTCCATATTTCAACCGAGGCATTCCCTCAACCTTCAGAGCTCGTAACAAAAATAGGCTTAAATGTCGTACTACTTAGATCTGTAAAATTTATTCATAGCGAACAAAAAGACCCTTTCGTAGGATATTTCTCGCCTAAAGACAATCCTACTTTTAGTGAACTGTTTAGTAATTTCTAGATCTTAGGCGTTGTCTAGTCATTATCAATATAAGAAAGTTCAGAAAGGTAAAGGACCAGGAGGAAGAAGAAAGAAAAATCCTTGAACCGCGAAAATAAGTTGTTGGAGTATGAATCTTTTTTAAAAACTATCTTTATCGCTTTTGTCATTTTTATATGTCTTTTTACGACCGAGTTTTGCTTGGTTTAAATTCAAATGTATTGAACGCAATAAATGTTTTATTTTTGAATGAATTATGTACGTGATATCAAAGGAAAAGAAAATGGTTTAATGACGTAGATACATTTTTCATACACTTACAACACAAACATTGTTCGATTTTGCGAAATTGAAAGAAAAAAAAAAATCAGTAGGTAATAAATAAGTTAGCAACAATCGTACGAATATGAAAAAAATACATATTTTTCGCGAGCACAAAAGAATAGATGTTTGTAATTTCAAATAGTTTTGATAGGCAGACCTTCCAGAGCGACGCCAAATTTAGCTTGATGAACGATACCTTTGACTTCATGCAAAACCTGCGAAATGAATACCAAGCTATTAATATCGCATCCATTGTACGCAGATAATTTTAAAAAATTGAACTTCTTACCTGGTTTTCGACGTAATCATCACAACTGTAACACCACACAGAAATATCACTGAAACTTAAGGCGACTGGATGGTTCGCGGTTTGAGTATGTTCCAACATATGCTGATTCACGTAACGACTACAATGCACCTAAATAAAAAGAATAAAAGACCCGGTAAAATCGCAGAATACAATAACAGTCAGTTTTTAACGAATGAATTTTGACGAACCGTGTAACAAGTTAGACATATCCAATTTTCTTTCACAGATCCACATTTGGCACAAGGAGCATTAATGTTAACTCCTGCTATGGGTACCGGTTGGACGACCGACATATGTGGGCAGTCTGGTACAGGAACAACCGCGTAAGCGTTATCTTCTAAAAAATACTGTAAATTGAACGAACAAACGATTTAGAACATGTCTGCGTTTTGTATTCAGTACATCTTACGTTGACTGATCTCTGTACCTGAATATCTTCGTCGGAGATCAACTGAACTTTTTTCAAATCGCTAAACGTTACGTTAGGTGTAGATGGGCCTGGCTGTGGAGATAATGAAACCGTACTCGGAGCCTCGACTCCGGAACTAGAAACACTGAGTTCGGCCCCGGCTTCGACGGCGTTTGACTGCTCGACGATAACGCGATTTTTACCAACTAGGTCGTTGTCTTTCTTCGGCGTATCGCTTTCTTTATCACTCATGATGAAAGTATGGGAAACTTGACAAGAATATAAAAAGAATAAACTCTGAAAATAATGAAATCTGCGGTTAGCGTGATAAAAGTGGGGCAGGTTGTAGATGGAAATTGTTAGTTAGGTGGCATTATGCACTTACGTAAATTTAGATGAAATGCCGCAGTTGGAAGCTGATTGAACTTTCAGTGTAACTTGACCATTTCACGATTTTACGAAAAATTGAATGAAACAGGGCATAAACTGGTGAAAAATGGTCGCGAAACAAAAAAGTCGAAATTTTTATGATTGCAAATTTTTTTAATTTTAATTTTTATCATACCATTTGTCCATTTGCATAATGCATATCATAAAGCCAGTGTCGCCAAATTCTAAAGTTCAAAGGTTTTCAAGTTGGAAAGCTTAGTAGGTAGATGCACTATACCTACTTAGTGATTTTGATTTCTTGTAATTACATCGTAATTACCAGTAAGTTTCCCCAACTTTGGTATTTTTATTCGCCTATCTTCTTTTTCTTCAAAATTCCGCGAATCAGCCCGGAAAACCCTCGAGTCGGCCGAGTCGGCATAATTTTTAAGCACCCCTGCTGACTTTGCTTTCATCGATGAGATCGATGACCTTCTACGAAAACTTCGCGCTTTATTCGAGAAGAATTATTGTGTAGTGTAGTCGCAAAACAGCGGAAGCGAAATGTATTTGCAGGTATGCACGTCTTTTCGAGTTTTAAAAATATTTTATTGAATTGAAATCAATTATTTTATTATGTTTACATTATTTAGTTGTGAGTTGTTTCTTCAACAATTTGTAAACAGCAATCAGCAAGGTAAGCCAATTTGGCATTTTTCCTTCGTAGTTTAGAAAATACTATCTACCTTTGCCTTTGTTACCGTGTTGAAAAGTTTTTCTACATCCCAGCTGCTGTCGTTTCTAATATTTTTCCTTCTCGTACGGCGTAATCAAGCCTATAATACGAACACTAAATTAATCATCTCGATCATATTTCTAAAAGAAATTCGTAATCACTAATCAAGTTCTTTGCTATCGTACCAAATTACCGTTACCGCTTTGTTCGGAATTCAAAGCACAGTTGTGTTTTGGAACATTTAAATTCGTACCTGAAGTGGAAATAATTATTAATTACCATAATAATCGTGCTTTTAATAAAGTCTAAGGGCAAGTTTGTCAATTCCTCGGTTAGGCGTTAACTCACGCTTAAACACGCGGCGGCGGGGATTGAAAAACCGACCGTAGTATTACCACAGTATTAGTAAAAAAACGTTCGCGTACGTTCGATTAAATCGTCGAGCAAGTCGTTGTAGTACGATTTCATATCTTCGGTGACGACCGCGTAACATTCTCTCGTCGGGAAAACTTGTAATGGTTCTTCGTCGTAATCGAATCTAACGGTAGGATTATGACTCGTTGAAGGTGCTGAAGGATCGTAAGATGAAAGCGTATTGTTTTTTTGGTAACATTTCCAGTACGGCTGATGGCTGTGGATAACGTTACGAATAGTTTCAACTAGACTATTTGAAAAAGAAAAAGAATTAGTTTCGACTGAATAAAGTCATACTTATTCAGATGTGTATGTATAAGTTAGGTACTTGTCATCTGGTTCACGTAGTGGTCCTATATTCGGACAAGGATCACCCAACAGGGATCTTAGAGTAAGAGCTGCTCCTTCGGCTAATGATTTTAAAAAGTATCCTCCCTGTGAACAATCAATTCCAGTTGTTTCTACCTTTTTGAAAAATGGAAATGAATGAAATGTAATTACGTACTTCTAATACAACAGCCACTTTGCCATTAGCTAACTGCATCAACAATCTGACCAAATGAGCATAACAGGCCGGTTCTACTTTCATTAATCCCTACAATCGTGTAAAAAACAACCAAATTAACCGGATCGATGGCTGATCCCCAATCATTCTCTACGTTTATACCTTTTCATCTCCTATGGCCGCATCGTAGCCACCAGATACCAATACGAGGTTCGGTTCGAACTACGAATAAATAAAGACGTATTATTACTTAAATAGTGAATACCTCTGGACATCCGATGGCCGCATCGTATCCGCTAGAAACGATAACCAAATCGGGATCGTACTGTAATTAACGTAGCACATTCAAATTAGGTAGCTAATTAACGATCGTAGTAGACGAAAGATATCGAAGAGCTTACTTCGACAGCTACTGGTAATAAAAGCTCGTGAAATATAGTCAAGTATTCGGAGTTGCCGAAGCCAACTTTGTTCAGAGGTACGTTGAAATTGTATCCGAGGCCGGACCCGGAGCCAACGTAGTCGTAGTCACTTTCGCGTAAATTTGGCCAAAATGTTCCGTACTCGTAACGATGTATTGAAAAGTATAGTACTCTGATTTCGTACGAATAAATACGTCGTTACAATATTGAATTAGAATATATATGTCTTCTTTTTCGTAAAGGTTGAATCTACGTACGTAATACCTTTTATCGTCGTAGAACATTTGTTGAGTTGCTTGACCGTGATGTACGTCCCAATCGACGATTAGTATTTTAGATACGTTGCAATTTTTTAGAGCGTAATCGGCAGCTAAAGCTACGTTGTTGAAGAAACAATATCCGCAGTAGGTTGATTTCATAGCGTGATGCCCCGGTGGTCTGTAAAAATTTAGGAAAAATTACAATTTAGCTGCTCGAGAAGTAGGTAACACGATAGTCTTCGGCGTCGTTTCTATAAATTCCTATCGTTACCTTACGATAGCCATTCCGTTTTGTGCGTTACCGTCGCATATTTCTTTCACTAAATCGATCGTGCTTCCTACAGCCGTTTTAGCTAATCGGAATGTTTCCTGAAACATGAAAATATAAACAGAAATCATTTTCGGTGTAGTAACTCAGTACGATTATGTACTAGCTTGATTTAAGAACTAAATTCAGTAACTTTTAACTAAAAGTACGGAACTGATGTAAATCGAGGAAGTAGTTCTTTAACGGTTTCATTTTTACTTTTTACTACTTAATAGTGTAGAAGCAAAGTAACTAACTTGATTTTTAGTACGAAATCTTGTAACTTGTAACTAAGAGTACCGGGTTGAGATGTTAATTGAATGATATTGAGAATTAATTTGATCTGGTTCTTTGACGGTTTCATTTCTACTTCGTTCTAGTAACGTTGTTGTAAAGTAACTAAAGAACGATAATATTTGAACTTGATTTTAATACCAAATTATGTACTGTAACTGAAATTGAAATTAAAAGTACAAGATGTGTTTGAAGTGAACCGAATCAAATTGAGAGCTAAGCCGTTCTAGTTGCTCGACAGCTTTATTTTCTTTTAACAACACCGAAGTGAAGTAACTAACTAATTCGCTTTTGATACCAAATCTTGTGTAACTAAAAGTACCGGAGCGAATGATGTTAATCGAATGATTTTGAGAGCTAATTTGATCTGGTTTTTGGACGGTTTCATTTTCATTTCCTTCTAGTAACGTTGTCGTGGAGTAGCTAAGAACGAAGATTAATATTTTAACTTGATTTTGGTATTGAATTTAGTAACTAAAATTGAAAGTAAAAGTACAGGATTGGTGTAAGTCGAATGGTATCGGGAACAGATTTGTTCTAGTTTTTCAACGTTTTCATTTTCCACTTCTTTCTTGCAACGTTATTGAGAAGTAACTAATGTACCTAACGATGATATTCTAACTTGATCTTAGTGCTAAATCAAGTAACTGAAAGTACCGGACGAAAATGTAAATCGAATCAAATTTAGAACTGATCTGTTCTAAATCTTTGAAGACTTTACTATCGAGAACTCTAATTCTAGGTTCTAGTTCTTCGATAGTTTCATTTTTACGTTCTTTTAGCTACGTTGTTGTTAAGTTAATCGTGAATTCGTTACATTCGTACATCGTACTCGACTTTGACACTAAGATCAAGCATTTAAAATAGAACCAAATAGTACCGGGCAAATGTAAATCGAATCGAATCGAGAACAGATTTCTTCCAATTCTTCGACGGTCTTATTTTGACTTTCTTCTAGCAAAGTAATCATCTCCGGCGAATGTTTAGCTAGAATTTCTTCGTTGGTAGCTTCTCGCGATGGGATTCTCCGGCACCTTGATAGTAACCCGAGCTCGTTGCATCTAATTTATGTAGATTGTTTTTTAAATTAATTTTGCATCAACTTTGAAGTAATCTGAAGTTTATGTTACCTTCGTAAGACATGACTGAAACGTTCTGGGCATTCTGGGTAGTTGGGATCCCATAAGCAGCGATGTTTGGTCATTTCTTCGTTGTAGGTGATGGCTGTTTTGGAGGAGTCTGACATGTTGACGTTTTGGTTTTGAACGAAAGTTGATCGAATTCGAATTGTGCGAATGCAGGTTGTTTGGTTGAAAATTTTCTAGTTTATTTGCGAAAGTACAGCAGAGAATTCATTCGTGAAGTGATACCTAATGTGAATTTAATAGGCGTGTGTAGTGTGTGCGTAGTTTTTAATTACATATATTGAACAACGTAGAGGTAGAGTGCAGATAAGGGATAAGTATCAACTTACACAAGTCAGTTGTTTATCAGAGTGTTTACTTGAAGTATGTAATCTGAGGCTGTACGGTGTTGAAATCGATCCACAAACCTGAGAAGCTTGACTTGAAGAAAAATGGAAGATTTTGACTAAAAAGTAAAAAATGATAAATTTGAGTGTGTGTTGAAAATTGAAGTTTTTAAAAAGTAGCAAAATATTAGCTAAAAAATTAAGAAATATAGAGTTGCGCTAAAGTGCGCCAGGACATACATGATATATCTACTAACTTGAACAGCGATAACATTTATCCACCATAAAAAATTATAAAAATTTGATTTCTGGTTTTAAACATTTCATTTTCAACATATAATAAAAAACATATTGTTTCAAACAAATTCCTTTGGGGGGAAAAAAACAAAAAAAAAGTAACCCTTGAAAATTCATTTTCGACCTGTTTTTTATTGAAATTAAATTCGAAGTGCGGTATATAGCTTCGAAGATAAAATATATAATTTTTCTAAATAAACCTTGAATGAATCACCCATCCAATCTGGAGGGTATAAAAAGATCAAAATTATTTTTAAAATTCAATGTAGGCCTATGTATATTGTAATTATGCAGTACATTACCGTATTATCAAGAGTGTACATTATTTCATTAAAATAATTCCAGAAATTCAAAGGGGAAACTCTTCGTATCACTGCCAATAAATAAATTTACATTTTTGAAGAATAAAAAAATTTAAAAAAAATGAGAAAAAATTTCAATTTTCTTATTAAATAAAAAAAAATTACAGTAGATTTTCGATGGGGCAAATTAATCAATGTGAAAACATTTGTGTTTGTGTCGCGTCGGATTCGTATGCGTTCGGATATGTTCGGGTGGCGTTCGTGAGAAGGAAAGCAGTTTAGTTCTCTTAGACAATGTCTGTAGATACTTTGTATGTAAGCTATTGGGACGGGAAGCCAAGCATACTTACCTGGCGTAAGGGTTAACCGTGATCATTAAGGCGGTTCCCTCAGAAGGAGACCTTACCATTGCACTGCGGTTTGGTTGAATTCTGCGAGTGTCCCTAATGCGGACACCTCGGACGCGTAATTTTTGATAGTCGGGGCTGCGTGCGCGCTGCCCTGGTTAATTAATAATTGAATCACATCTCGTCATTCATAAATATTGCTAGTAGTGAATGTATGTTACGTTTTTCGGTTGAGGAGAAAGGGGTATCTGTTTCTAAATGGCACGGTGCGTTATTACGTAGTACGTTAACACTACTTCCTGCACTGAGCTGTATTCGTGAATTTCTGCAGCAAAACCGTGATGTTTTTCGAGATTTCGACGTCTTTATTCTAGTGTAAAGCATGTGTAAAGTACGATCAAGACGAATCATGAAAAAAGTATCTACCTGAGAATCATAACTTATCAGCCAATTCCTGGTTTCCTACTCGTTTCCAGGACCAAATTACGTGTAATTCACCTACCACCTGAGTTTGAGGAAAAAAATTCTAAAAAAGTGTGGTATGAATTATATCATTCATAATTCGATGATGATTTATTGTTTTTCTAATCAAAAGTAATCTGCATAGGTTAGGTACGTGTAGATCATTGTACTTTTATTACTTGGAAAAAACAAACAAACAAAAACAGAGAATAAAGTAATATTAAGTTCAATAAATTGTAACTCAAAGAGGCTGTTTGTTCGAGAAGTAAGAAGAGTATTACTTTATTAAAAATTATTTTCAACATTTTGGTAGATACTTAGCTAATTAAAAATGAGGAGAATGGAGATCGAAATGTATTTTAATGGTTTGGAAACATTTTTAAATAATTAAATGGCACTTTATAATGGTGTATTTTTGTTATGAGCTGGTAAGTTAGGTACGCTAAATCTGTGCTCTGTAGCTTATTCGTAACTATTCGTTTCACATGTTGCGTTTTTTGAGAAAAATTCAATTACTTCTAGAGGCGTGTGTGAATAAACTAAACGAAGAGGAATGAATTTCATGTTTCAAAAGCAACATCGATTAATTTGAATATTACTTTGAAGTTCGAAGCGATATTTTGAAAAAGTATGTTCAGTTCTAAACTTCTGAATACATTACACTCGTTCCTGTGTGATTATTTCTTAGTTTGTTGGTGTTTTTGTTTTTGTTTTTTTTTTTGTATGTATTTGTAAAACCACATCTCAAAGGTATGCTGGAGCAGAATAAATTGAATGAAGAGAAATGAACTTTAAGTTTTGAAATTGTATCATCAATTAATTTGACCTAATTTGTACGTTACTTTGAAATTATTTCAATTTAGAAAATTTTAGAAGAATGTGTTCGATTCTGAACAAATTCGTACGTAAATTTATTTAGCTCGTTTGTATGCTGTAATTAAAAAAAAAAAAAAAAAAAAAAAAAAAAAAAAAAAAAAAAAAAAAAAACTTGAAAGTGCCTACGTATGTTGGAATGAATAAATTGGGTGAAAAAAACTGAACTTGAAGTTATGAAAGCTTGATGCATTGATTTAAATACTACTTTTAAGTGATATTTTTGAAAAATATTCAGAAGAATGTGTTCGATTCTGCATAAACTCGTAACTGAATTACCTAATGGGTATGTAGTTTCTAGTTTGAATGTTGTCGTTGGTTTTTATGTTGATAAATAAATTGTGAAAAAAGAAATCAACTTGAGGTGTTGAAAACATCCCTGACTAAGTAATAAGTAATACTGAAATGTTTATTCGAAGTAATATTTTGAAAAATATTCATAGAAGGCCTAGAATAAATTCACTTATGAAAACTCGTGAGTGAATTACAAATGTATTTAGCCTGTTTGATTGGATTTTGTATTTTATTTCATTTAATAATTTCTTAGATAGATACTGGTTTTTTGTTGTTTTTTTTTTACTCCGGGTGAACTCGAATTGGAAATTATTTAAACTCGTAATAATTCTGTCGGCGAATTATTAATTTGGTTCATTCTGTGAAATTCGAACTTGCTCGCAATACGTACGTCAATTTTCCAACTGGAATACTTCGAATTTTATTGATACCTACATAACTTTGTTTAAAAAATGGGAAAATTGTGAATAATTTACAACAAGTTACGTTCGTTCGTTAGTAATTTATTTAAATATTAAAACTAAATTCGCGTGAATAGATCAGTTTTTTTCCCGAAGGAATTGATCATTGAATTTGTTTACTAGCTTTTTTCAATGCGTACTTTCATCGTAATTCATATGATCTGCGTACAAAGTCGCGATTTTCAAATAATATTTTGATACTTTACTCATTTCGAAAAAAAAAAAAAGATCGCGAGATTAATTTCAATTTTAGAGTTCAGAGATGTTGATTGAAATTGAATTTCGTACATGGTATGTGTACTTTTGTTTCAAATAAATTGATAGTATTTTGAAATAAATTTCCGGATCTGAAATGATAATATTTTTGAAAACAACGTTAACGATGGATAGAATAAACATTATTGTGTCCTAAACAATTCGGAAAATTGACGTAAATGTATGTAGATCGAGTAACAATGTTCTTGGTAAACTTTTCGATTTATAATATTTGAAATTGTGAACGTGATCATGATAGAACATCGCGAGCTAGAGTTTATCGGCGACGCGGCGCGGCGGTTCGACTATTCGTAGACGGTTACCAGCTGTAGTAAACGGTGCAGTTGGCAACTCTTAGGTAATGTGCGGAGTGAATTTTATATAGTGCTTAGGATCGGCGAAGCGTGCATACTTACTTGGCGCGAGGGTTAACCGTGATCATTAAGGCGGTTCCTTCAGGAGGAGGTTGGCTCATTGCACTACGAGTCAGCTGAACCCTGTGAGTGTCCCAAATGCGGGCATCTCGGGCGCGTAATTTTTGTTAGTCGGGACTGCGTTCGCGCCGTCCCGGTAATTCATACCCCACATTTGTAGTTACTCGCAACTTTTCTTGATCAAAGTTGATGAATTGTTATTTGTTGTACTTCGATTACGGAACGCGTGAATGTAGTTTATTTCTCATGGTCAGTGCTTGCGGCACTCAAATGACTAAAGGATTCGTTATCTCAAAAATTGTTGCAGGCGTAGGATGATTCATACAATGTCTTGTAAGTACGAAAGACACATTTTGCCTCGATGAATCATTAAGTTTTGATAAAAGAAAAAAAGGAGAATCATTTTGATTGAATTGACTGCAGACTGCAGTTGACAATTTATTGATGCCAGAGCAGTGAACGTACAGTACCTATGTACATTTCGTTACAAATTACATTGCTCGTGCTTGAATTACTGTAGTTTTATGCTGAATAATTTCTAATAGTTTGATTTTTTCCTTTAAATGTTTACTACTGAATCGAGAAATAAGAGTAAGTAGAAGTCTAAGTATATTTCCTTTGCTTTATTTTGAGATTGAGATTTTTGAAAACGTTCCTAATGTGCGTATGTTAGGTTACCTTGTATCTTTTACCTGCCCGCACCATTATTTCAATGACTCTATTTAAATTAGTAAAATTACATAACGAATTAAAAAATTCATTTTGGTCGAATTTTAAACCGTACCTACTACCTAGGTAGGTAGCTAGGTACCTACCTACCTATGTAGGATCAAATTTTTCTTAAGTTAATTAATTCGTCATCTTCTTTTTTTTTTTTCAAATTAAACATTCACCTTGACTAAAATATTTTGTACGAATATCTCGTATTCGAATTAATTTTTATGGAGCAAGTGAAACGCGGCCAGAATTTGTGCCGAATGGTATTCGAATGTGAATTTGAAATTATTGAAATGACACTCATGCGTAATTTTTGAATCTTTCTAGGTACTTCAACGTTTTAATTAGAAAACAAAAATTGAAGGAAAGTATGTAGTTTCCATTTTGGTTAAATTTTAAACCCATCGAGCATAGAATAATTCTTTTTCAACGAGAAAAAAAATTATAAACCATTAGATATACATATGTAGGTTGTACTTCTATTGAGACGTCGTTTTAAAAAATAACCATAGGCTATGTGACACGTTTCGCGATAAAGGGACCTGGAGGCTGGAGCCGATTAAGCTCCAAGTCCCCTTATCGCGAAACGTGTCACACGAACTATGGCTGTTTTTCAAAAAATAATACCTACACGCCTCAATTGTTAGTTGGTCTGCTTGACGTGAATTAAAATTAGTGAAATTCTTCGAAATTACTATTTGGAGACCATTTTTCTTTTGTAAAAATATTTCTTGAACAAGTTAAAATAACTTTGGCAGAAAAATTGAAACTTCTTAGTTTTTTGGTAATTTTTGTATATCAGTGCTCTTCATTTTGGAAAAAATCAATCTAATCTTGAAATTAGAAAAAGTGGGTAAAATATTAAGCTACATGGATGTAAACGTAAAACGTAACCACCAGCCTATAAGCCTGAAAACTATGCTCGACTCAGTTTTCAAATTTTTAAAATGATACGATTTTTTTTTTTTTTTTTTTTTAATGTACTCCGTGGAAGTAGAAATGAATTGGTAAAATTTGTATTGGTTCAGCCAAAATTCAAACCAGCAGCATCGACTTACTTTTTTTCAATTAAAAAAAAGAAATCATCACTTTTTATTGATACTCACTTTGTGTTTGTGCATTTGATCGGGATTAAAATTATGTTATGTTAGTATGTGAAAAATTAGGTAAAAATCTCCGAAGTTATGGCGTTACGATTATTGTTACCTAGGTATTTTTTTCAAGTTTCCTTCTCCAAAAAATTAGTTTTCATTTTGAGAGAAAAAAATCGTGAGATAATATTCGCGTAAATGAAATTATTAGTATTCAGTCTTCTAAATGAAATTTTTTAATCGGCTTTTAAAATTTTGAAAATCAGAAACGAAACCATTTCATTTTTTTCCGGATTTGATTTGAAAAAATTAAAGTATGGTTAGAATATATTGATGAAGTGAGTCTTCTCTCAGGTATCGGATTTGATTAGGTACTTTTGACTATTGAGTATTGAATTTGAACCATCAGCATACAGCATTGACTATTTTGTTCAATAGAATAAAATAAAAAAAAATAAAAATTATGGAAATCAAAATTGGATTAAGACTTCACGTATTTGAGATCATTCAAAGTTATTGTGCTCCAATTTTTTTTTTAATTAAAAAAATAAAATATTTTGATCTTGAAAAAGAAACAAACAAGAAAAATGTACTCTCCATTATAGTACCTTTGTACCTCAAATGAAAAGTTTTCCAGTCTTCGAAATGAGATTAAAAAAATATGTAGGTACTTACTATTGAAATTTATTCATTATTCGATCGACTAGTTGAATTGCAAGTTGATGAGATGTTGGTATTTATTTTATTATTTTAATTCAAATTAGTCGAATTTTATGAACAACCTAAAAATGATTTTTAAAATTTAAATTATTTTGATGTGTCGAAAGTGGAGCATTTTTTTTTTTTTTTTTACAAACTCGGTCAAAAATTAACATTCGGACAGAAACTGATCAAGTTTTTCATTTTCATTCTAAGTACAAGTTCATTTTGTTCACTTGACAGAATTTGTACTTTTACAATGCTACACAATTATTGGGAGAGTATTTCTTTTCTATTTTAAATTAAAATATGTTGGTACATACATTGATCTGATGTTGAAAAAAAAAAAAAAAATTATTGGGATGCAGACTATTTTTTTTTCTAAGTATTTTAAATGCAATTAATGCATTGATCTGATATTTAAAAAAAAAAGTATCAAGTTGAACGAACAGTCTAAAAAAATTATTTCATAGCCATTTTCAGATTTTGAATGTAATTTTTTCGTAGATGAATTTACATTTGTATTTCAAAAGAATTTTTTTTTTTTTTTTTTTTTTACAAAGAAACCTTTTTTGATTCAAGTTCAGCAAAATCACGAAACTTTCAGATGTACATGTACACGCTTTGCTTCTTTATTTGAGTGGATATGAATTTGGTGATTTCACTGATTTCAGTTAGTATTTTTTCATTTATTGCTTCGTGGAGGATGAAATAGGCAGGCCTAATTGAGAGATTTAATGTTTGAAATTTGAAAACAACCTTAACGCAGATGATAAATGAAATTGATATTTATGACGTGCTAATCATTACAGAGTACAGACGAATGAAAAGTTATGAATTAGTGTTCATGTGACAGGAGTTTCGATCTTACGTTAAATTTATTTTTTGATTCAAATTCAGTTTATGATTTTACTATTTTCAAATCACAAAATGTACCTGTAATATTACCTATAATATACTTTATACTGCATCGAGTAGATATGATTTTAGCTGTTTCAATGTATATATTTTTTGATCAGAACTTATTTATTTATTTATTCATTTGCATTAAGTATATTGTTTGAAATTGAAAAACAACGTTAACACAGACGACGAATGAAATGAAATAGTGGTTTTCAAGCGTGTACAATTTACTCTTCGATTTTTTTTTTCTTTTTTAATAACTTTATTGTAGGTGTCGCAGATTAAATATTTTCGCACACAATTATGCTGAAACTTTGCGTTGTTTACAAATACCTACGTTCATTGGTGTTTGCGAATTTAACTAACGAAATATCATTTTGAACCTACTCTGTAGGTCGATGTACCTCTACCTACTACTCTATGCGTATGCATGCAGTATATTCGTACAATACGTACATCTACGTATGTACGTAGTACGTATGTAATTTGCAGATTATTAAGATTATAAATTGTGATAAGAAATGAATATCGTTCGACGTATCGTATGATAGGATAATAATACCTAACGTTATATATTTGGTTATCCAGATACGATTTTATGTTTTTTTTTTTATTTTTTCCTGAACGAGAAATATTATTACGACCGATGGTCATTAGAATTGAGTTTAAAGTTATGGCATGACTGGGGTGTATTTTATGTAATGTATGTATTATGTTGATGTGTGTGTGCGTGTAGTGAAATGAACTTTTTACTGTATTACGACTTCGCCATCTATTTGCGTATCGCTACTAGGTAACGACAGAGGACAGGTATTCTTTTAATTTTACTCCACTGGTCTTTTTTTTTTTCCAGTATACAGTCGTTTCCGTAGCGATAAATACGCACCATGTATGTGTAAGTATGGTTGGGGTAATGTTGTGGCAGACTGTACTGTTTACTTCGAAAATTACGCATTCGTATACGTACATAGGTACTGTACTGCCTGACTGTGCGGCGTAACAAGAATTTATAGCGAAGAGACGACAGTGCTTTCATTTATTTATTTTTTCACTTTTTTAGTTTCGAGTACGACGTTTTTTTGGGCTAATTTGTTGCGATGTGACTTTGTAAAGAAATTTAAATGTAAAAATCCTTGGGTTTCAAGTCGAACCATTCCAAGTACGAATTTGTACGGGTGAAAAGGGAAGTGAAAATGGTACTTTCGCGAGGCGAGAACGAGATGCAGTCATTCGACGAGGTAGATGCTGGGTGGTTATATGGTGATGGGGAGAGGAACGCTGCACTTTGGTACTCGTAGATAAGTTAGCGAGCCAGCCGTATATAAACCTTGGCCAGAGCCGCGGAGAGCATACTTACCTGGCGTAGCGGTTAACCGTGATCATTAAGGCGGTTCCGCCAGGTTGAGGCTCTTCCATTGCACTGCGGATCAGCTGAGGCCTGCGAGTATCCCAAATGTGGATCACTCGGACGCGTAATTTTTGCTAGTCGGGATTGCGTCCGCGCAACCCCGGTTATTCATTCTTGTCAAGATACCTAGTAACTGGAATTCAGTTCCACGGATGTCGTAATCTCATAAATTTGATGTGTAGTAGTATGTCCTTAATCAAAGTCTATAGTGTACCTCGACCCTCGACGAAGTGACGAATGTAGAGATGCATCGGCGTTGTATCTATAATGTCATCAATATCTAGTCATAATGGATTGGCAATTTGCATGGATAGGAATGGAAAGCAGGAGTTAACGAGTTGCTGATTAGAAACGAGGATAATTGACTTCTGAAAAGAGATTCGATCGCTTTTCCCGAAAAAACGCTTCATATGCAAACCTAAAATTAGGTATGTACAATTAATTATTGAAAAAAAAAATCACACCGTTGTATTTTTGTAATTACGGCATTATCTCGTCGCAAGTGTGAATTAAAAGCACCTACTACTATGCATAATTATATGAGTAAATAAAGAAACTAAATCGTAAAAATCAATATGTACTTTCAATCGAGATAACACTTGACGAAATTCTACCGCCCCTTTTATACTCAACAGTAATAAGGTTTTTGATGAAAAATTCATAAATTACTATCGCCATTAGAAACGGCCCGCAATAACTGTGAGTACGTACAAGTGGATGGCTATTTCAGATACCCTGTTACCAGTATAATTATTCTGATTCGCTGAAGAAAAAAAAGGATTTTTTGAAAACGACCATTTCACGAAAATTAAAGGGTTTTAGCTCATCAAGTACCTAGGTGAATCGGTCCTGAAAATTGATTTTGAAATTTTCCAGTGAAAATTGGTCCTTTGGTCTAAAACCCCCGTGAAAAATTCTTCAACTCTTTACCTCCTTCCTAATCCCGTCTATGGGGTGCATGGCCGACGGATCTGGTGGTGCTCACGGGCTCGAGCACCACCTGAAAAATTTCAACTTTCAAAATTTTCAAAACCGGTCAATATTCTCAAGTGTGAAAATTCAGCAAGGAATACATCTTTTTCAAGCCAAAATTGTCTTTTTTTTCAAAAATTTTCTCAAAATTTTCGCCCTCGCTCCGCTCGGGTCATATTTTGCTGTTTATTTTAATTATTTCGGCTCAAAAAAAAAAACAAAATTACTACAAAAATTATATTTTGAGACTGAAGCCTGCCTCTAAATGATTGAGTATTCAGATCATCGCCTATGATTTCAGGAAAAAAATTTACCCCTTCCCCCCACTAAAAAATTCGCATAAATGACAGTGAACACTGAACTATTTAGTGAG
>FIZT01001238.1:0-14911 GCA_900065295.1 Paracoccus marginatus
TTTTGTTTTCACTATGCCTTATCCTATGTTAAATCCCATAAGAAAAAAGAGGGGCCCGGTGGCACGGGTAAATATTATCCGAATGAGCTGAAATTTTTGGAGTATCCTTTTGTAGTGATAAGGAACCCATTTTCACTTTAGCCCCCCCAAAAATCCGAACTTCGAAAATAAGGGCCACCCTAATGCATATACACAACTAGTAGTTTCTACGCTAGTAGTTTCAACTATTGTCGAAAAAGTTACTAGTCTAGTTGTACTTACTAGCTTTCAACGACTAGTAGATTTTTTCATATGGGATGGCAATGGCATATGGCATACGAAAACGATGAACGAGTTATGAAGCAAAGATTTATTCTTTATTCTTACATGGTTTTCACTTCATTTTGAATTAAATATATGAGGTATTACCTACATAGCTAAAGCTATAGGTACAAGTAAAAAAAGTTCACCCATAATTTTCATTCGTCCTTTCGGCTCCTATTGCAACCTATGCGTATTCGATAAATCCCCATTTAAACGACTTGGTACCCTCTACTGGTACAATGACTTGTCCTTTTTCATCTTTATATTCGTTGTAAACGATTTCGTTCAGCGGTTTGAACCCGGCTCTCTCACCTAAAATTTGTGACGCAATATTGGTGTACGCAACTACGTAGATTTTGATTCCGAAAGCTCTGGCAATTTTTTCGATCGAACGGACTATATTCAAGCCTATACCCAAACCGGAATACTCTGGGTTAACGCACAATCCATAACCCCGAAATATTATGTCTACACCAAACATTTCAAATATATTCTGAGAACTTTCCGCTTTGTGGAAAATTTCGTTGACGATACGAACAAAATCTCCAGGTACCTAGAACAGAAGAAGAAGTTGCTTAGTTGGCACAACTGGATAGGTTGACGGCAATTTATCAATTGATTATTTCACATTTGGCCATTTATCTCCTTTCACGTCCACTATTAGTTTTTGCACTCCGACAATTCGTGGTTTAGGAACATCTTCATCCAGGACAGCAATGAGACTGGCACGCTGACTTGAAATCGCGTTTTGTAGGACGTGAAAATTGTGCAACCCTACGTCGTCTTTCAGCGCGTTAGACGCTCTGGTTGAAAGTAAAGTAAGCACAAATTTGATGAATTAGGTAGGTAGGTATGAAGTTACAACTTACAACTATTATTTTAGAAATTGAGGTACCGTAAGGTTCATTAACATAGGTATAATTCTAGCTAGATATAGGTAAATATTCTTTACCAACTTACTTGGATATAGGCTCAGATGAATAGAAGTATTTCTCCAAGAATTCATTAACTTCATCAAACCTATCTGGAGTCAAGTCTATTACTTTAATATTGTAGATTTTACCGGTTTTTGATTTTGCAGTAAATCTATGCCACGTGTTTGGATATGGAATTGAATCCGGTCTCTTCCAATTGCTCCATAACGGTAGTTCTACTAATTTTTCCATGTTTTTGTGTTTGGCGCTTGCTGCTCAACACATAAACGCATTTAACAATAACATTTAGCTAAGCTAAAGTAATTCTAAATGAGAGTAAATTTCTTAGGCTCCGTATTAAAATCATATCAAAACCAGAGTTGAGAGTTAATCGTGGTTTATCTATTGTTGAATACTTATAATAGATAAACCACTACTTATTTTCAACTGTAGTTAGATATGCAAATATTCTCAGCGAAACATTATTTTTCTCGAGTACTTGCTGTACATTGAACAAGTATTATTTTTATCTTATCAAATTAGAATGATACACCTAAGATATTCAAGAACCTCATCAGAATTTCGTCATTTTGTTAGAAGATGTATATGAAAATGAGTCGAAAACGCGTGTTTTTGAAGTTGAAACTATTTTTTTTGAGAAATTTCTTCACCTTTTTCGCTGGATAAAAAATATATAATTTAGTTACATAAATTATCTAACACACCAAGCAGGTATGCTGAAGCGGATTGTACTAAAAGTTTGAGAACGCCAAAATTTTCTTATTTATCGATTTCATTTTTCTCTCATCCAACAAGTGGAAAAAAATAAAAAATCAGTGAAAAAACACAACACACAATAACTACCCATGAAAGTAATATATACTTTATTTTTTCTATAGTTCTTGTTACATGTTTTCTTGCCTTTCGAAGGTCTACTCCTCGTGGGCGTATTTGATAATTCCCCATTTAAACGACTTGGTTCCCTTTATTGGTAATATGACTTTTCCTTGCTCATCTTTATATTCGCTGTAAACGATCTCATGCAGCAACTGAAATCCGGCCCTTTCAGCTAAAATTTGGGATCGAATATTGGAATAACCTCCTTGGAAAACTTTGATTCCGAAAGCTTTGGCGACTTTTTCTATCGAAAGGATTAAATTGAAGCCTATATCCAATCCATTATACTGTGGGTGTACACACAATCCATGAGCTCGAATCGTTATGTTCACACCAAACATTTCAAATATATTGTGAGAACTTTCCGCTTCGCCGTATAATTCGTCGATTACACGAATGAATTTTCCGGATAGTACCTAAAACAGAACAAGAAGTTGATTAGTAGGCATGGTTGAAGTTGATGGAAGTTTATAAATCGATTTGTTCACATTTGGTCTTTTATTTCCTTTCACGTCCACCAATAGTTTTTGCACTCCGACTATTCGTGGTTTAGGAACATCTTCATCCAGGACAGCAATGAGACTGACACGCTGACTTGAAATAGCGTTTTGTATGAGGCGATCATTATGCAAACATACATCATCGTTCAGAATGTTACACGCTCTGGTTAAATAGCACATAAATTTAATGAACTAGAGTATGAAGTTACTTTTACTACTATTATTTTACGAATTGAGGTAGAGTTGAGGTACCTACACACATTAGCATACAGCCTATACAAGTAGATGTAGTAGAGATTATAGAGGTAAATTACTCATTACAAACTTACTGGGATATGGGCTCAGATGAATAGTAGTATTTCTCCCAGAATTCATTAACTTCATCAAACCTATCTGGAGTCAAGTCTATTACTTTAATATTGTAGATTTTACCGGTTTTTGATTTTGCAGTAAATCTATGCCACGTGTTTGGATATGGAATTGAATCTGGCCTCTTCCACTTGCTCCATAATGGTAATTCTACTAATTTTTCCATGTTTTTGTGATTGGCGCTTGCTCAAGGGATAAAGATGGACGCATTTAACGATAATATAGCTTGTGTGAAAATTTTAAAACAAGAATAAATTGCGTATCCAAATACTCTCCAAGAAACAATATTTTTTCATGACACGTTGTGAAAGTATTAATATTATCTTATCATATTTGAGTGATATGATATTTTTCGGCGCTCCGTTAATTCGCTCATTGAGAAATTGTCTCATATTCATATGGGTAGAAGTATTTCATTGCATATAGTCTATTTTTATACTGCAGTTTTCACCGGTTTTTGATCTGTTGTAATGCATTTACCATAAATTAAGACATGGAACTAGCGCTTAATATCGTGTTCATCACAGCCTGTCAATTTTCTAGAATCTGCGATACTTACGAATTGACTTTGAATAAATAATACACTGACTGTGATACGAATAATAACAATAAATTCTGTCTTCAAAATTACCATTATTTAAAATCAATACAATAACAATATTTACAAAACACACAAAAACTCAATTATACAGTAACTATCGCGTTAGAACGATAGAATAGTGGTAGCAAATAATATGTTACATTATGTTCAACAAAAATTGAATACCGCGAAGAAAAGTACGCCAAACTCAGTTTAGTTTGAAATTCAAATAAATAAATAAATACATACATACATATTTCAAAAAAAAAAAAGAAAAAAATAATTCAAGTTACTTGAGAAAAAGAAAAAACCGCATACTTCGCCACACTTTAAAATCGGGCCATATGAAATCACTTCACGGATACGTACAGCATTCAAATTTGAAAATTTTCACGTGAATGATCATCCGATTGAAATACGTTGGTTGAAAAGTTTTTAAATTGAAATAAAAATGCCACATTTACACGAGTTTTTTAGCTTCGAAGAAACTCTTCAAATGTCTCATCTGCCAGAACCCTAGGCATACCAAAACTACCACTTGAGAGATGGACCACCAGAATACACGTTGGTTGGTGCTTTCGCTAGTAGCACGGAATCGTTCTTCGCGATACTGTAAGATATTACGAATTAATGAGATAATGCAATGTGACTGAGCACTTGACCCGATTGACTTACTCTTTGATAATTCTGCTCTTTCATTATTTGATCTACTTGACCAAGCAGTTGCCTTACACGTAAATTTAATTCTGGTAATTTTTCTTGTTGAGCAACTTGAGCGTAATCGATGGCTTGCTCACCGACTTGGATATCAAAATGCACACGCTAAAAAAATTATCACGAATGAAAAAATATAACCATGAAGGAATTCCATCGTAGGCAAATATCTTACAAGTTGGGATCCTCCGACCCATTTGGACGAATTGGAGAACAGACAAAGTATGTGTTCGCCGGGAGTGTGTGATGTAAATGATAGTCTACCTTCGGCGCTGTACACCTGTAAGTTATCGAAGTTCATAAGGACGTCATAAAAACAGAAAAATGATTGTAGACTTGACAGAGTATACGTAAAACGTTTGCCTATATGCTTACCCTGGATAAAATTACTTTCTCGTCTGGGTCTTTGACTTCAACGTGCATGCCTATTCCAGGCTGAGAACGCATAAATCCGTTGGTCCTTGGATCGAATAATTCTACTTTATAATGAACTAAAACCAAGGTAGAAAGTGGACTTCATGAATCAGAGATCTAGTAACATTATATATCTAGAAAACGATAGAAGATTACGTACCTAAAACTGTTGTTTCATCGGGAATCTCTTCTATGAAACATTTTCGTTCAGTTTCTGAGATGTGGAAGTATAAACTTTCGGTGACTCGGGCAAGACATATATAAATAAAAAAGATAATACAAAACTTCGAGTACATATTTTTGGATGGCGTGGGAATAAATTCGCGGTAAATTTAATCGAAAATTATACAAAATGCGAGGACATTCTCAAATTTTTCCAATTTTTGAAAATTTTGACAACTTAGCCGGATCAAGAATCAAGATGTAAACATTATTTTTTTTGCGAAAGAAACACGTCACTTGTGCGAGGTCAAGTTGTTGAAGATGAAGAGTCAAAAATGGCTGAAGTGGATTTGAAAATAATTGAATCATTTTTGTTTTGTTTTGCATTCATATGTCATACAAGGCATGATGAAAATGGAAAAGGAAGAGGACAATACTTTTTTTCGAATAAATGAATAATCAAATCGTAGCTAACGCACGCCGCACTAGCGAATTTATTTTAGGGGCAAAAAATGCGACCTCGACTGGTAACACTAGTTGCACTCCCGTACGTGTGCGTGTTATCGTTTGCGTTTTATCAACAATTTTACTAAAATTTTGTTAAAATTATTTTTAAAATTCAAATCCAAATTTTGATTTTGAAGTAAGCTTAAAAGTAATGCGACAAAATGGAAATAGATTTAATTTTAATTTGTACCATATTTTCGGGATTAGTAATCATAATTTTATTTTACTTTTTATTCAAAGTTCAGAAGCGTAAAACCAGTGAGTATTTTTTACATGAATCGTTTTCAGACCAAAATCTAACCGAATAATCTTATTATGAACTAATGCAGGTCCCAGCCCAGTAGAAGAAGTTGCCCCACAGGCCCCAAGAAGGGCCGTTGGCAATAGAAATCGAATACGGGGACCGGTGGCCGCTCGAGGGGCAGGTAAGTACATCAGTAACTTCATCTTTCGGAGACGAGTTATGTACTTACATACTTTTCCAATTTTTAAAATATTCAACTTTTTCGCAGCTCAACAACAAAATGAAGATGACCAAGAAAACGAAAGAACTTCCGAATCAATTGATTTGAAAATTGATGGAAAAGTTGGCGCCAAGAAAAGAGCAAAATTAGAAGCTAAAGCTGAGAAAAAAGCTCACAGAGAGGTACTTTCTTCAATACCATTATGCATGCGCCAGGGCAAAGCTTTACGTATCTGATTTTTTTTTCAGGCTGAAAACAAATTCCGAGAGCAGCGGAAAAAACAACAAGAACAAGAGGAACTTAGCAGAAAGCAACGAGAAGAGAAGGAAAGATTGGAGGAGCAAAAATTGGAAGAAGAGGAAAAACGTTTGCGGGAAGAAAAAGAACGTAAAGAAGAAGAAGAATATTTGAAAATGAAAGCAGCTTTCAGTGTTGAAGAAGAAGGATTCGACGAAGAAGGAGAAACCGAAAGCGAAAATTTACTTCAAGAATTTATCGATCATATCAAGGTATAACTTTTATAAATTTTTCTTCAATTTCATATAATACATAGTAATGATTATCTTACTGTATTTATGTTCAGGAGAAAAAAGTTGTCATGTTGGAAAATTTAGCTGGTCTTTTCAATCTTCGTATACAAACTGTTATCAGTAGGATAGAGGATTTATTGGCAAATGGAAGATTGACAGGTTTGGTTTTTCAAAATTAACCTTCCGGATTTACTCTTCATTCGAATCTAAAGCGATGAGTTGTTCTTTCAGGAGTTATTGATGATAGAGGTAAATTCATTTACATCACAATGGAAGAATTACAAGCGGTGGCTGATTTCGTGAAAAAAAGGGGTCGTGTTACCATTCCCGAATTGGTAGAGAATAGCAACAATTTGATAAAGATTAATTGAGTGTTTGATGTAATGTAATTTTCTGTGTTGGTTGTGTGTTTTTTTTGTAATAATTTTGTTAGATGTGTTAATTTTTTACTGAGAAATTAAGTTTTTATTAAATCGCAATTTTGTTAGAAAATATATCTATCAAAATCATTTACAACTTCAGTGTCACTTTCTTGTTTTCATGGACAAGTGTCCTTACGTTCAAGAATGAATAAAAAAAATCTTCGAATCAGAATGAATAAAAATTTTTATTAATCATCAACGAACAAAAATTGAAAAAAACATTCGTGAAAAATTAATCCATTTCTTCGTCTTCGCTTTCATCTTCTTCACTAGTAACATCAGGTTCATTTACGCAATCGAGCGTGCATTTTGAGCATGTACAAATGAATAAATAATGATCTCTGAAAATGGAAACGGGAAATGCGAAGTGGTTAATTAAGAAAATGTTGAAAATCAGTGCCAGGTAATAACTAACAGTACCTTAAAATTTTTCTCCTACTGTGACAGCTTCTTTTACGCGCGCATTTGTCTAGATAATTAATAAATATTTCTTCTCCAGGCATAATTTCGCGTTTTGCGACCAGCGCGAGTCTATTATTGTTGAAAGGAAAAGTTATTTTCGCATTTGCGGCGCAGCTGTGATTAATACAACTTTGAACAACGTATAATCCGGAGCCTTCGTTGCAAGTAAAATTACCAACATCTAAAAAATTAATTTCATCGTATAAATAAAAAAAAAAAAAAAAAAAACATTTAATCCATCAAAAAGAGATACGTACGTTCGTCAACTTTTTCGTAAATATCGTCGATTAATTTATCTATCATAGCTTTCTCCGATGGAGAAACTTTCAAAGCCAGTAAAGTATTGGCCCATTCAGCTAAAACACTGGTTCCGATACCTTGTCCGTTTCTTCCAATTAATGATAACATTCTAATGAATCCTTCACGAGTTAGAAGCTAAAGTTGAACAAATAGTTGATTTTTTAAAGTTTTGAATTCAAATACACTCGGGTAAAATGATTATTCAGAAATTACGAACGTTATCTACGCCAGTGTACCTTTCACCGTTCAATCGAGATTGCATAGCTATTTTGAACATACAAAATAATTCTTCGATATCGTTTTCGTATTTCTTGCCGAGTAAATTGTGAGCAAGAGTTTCGTCGTTACTGAGAGACAAATGACAAAACTGCAAAAAAATCATCATTATTAATCATCATAATCAATTAAATTTATAACCACTTGAAAATTGAAGAGATAGGTTACCTGCATAAAAGTATTGTAAGCGAATTCTTTATTTTCGGCTGATTGAATGGTAGCAATAATTCTTGCAAGCAACATAATGTTGGTTGTCTCAGGAGGGTAATGCATAAGTCTAAAAAATATCACCATATCATTTTTAAAAATTCGTTTTGCTCAAAAAACAAATAAAACATAAGAGATATTAATTATGAAATCGTACTTCCAACGTTCGACTAACTGAAACAAAGGCTCGTCTTCTGTATTCTTATAACATAAAAATTGATGATACTGTTTATAAGCGTTCGTTTGACATTTATCGCTGCAGTACAATTCCTAAAAAAAAAAAAAATAGAAACATTTGAAAATACATACTTTAGATGGTTATATTGAAAATTCATCGCATCAGCCCTACTTCGCAGTTGGAACATTTTTTATGATTTGCTTTCACAGTCGAGTTATATTCTAAAAATGGTACATCGATAATTTGATCTCCGGTCAGTCTGGCGATATTCTCATCAATTGATTCTAGCGGTCTAAAAATTATAATAATCACAACTTACGGATAATATTTCCCAATACAGATACATTTTATAAATTGATCAAAACATTACCTCATGCAATGATCACAAGCTAAATACTTGTAAGTTTTATTCCACGCGTACTGACATGAAATTAATGGATCCTCTTCAAAAATTGTATCACCTTTATTGAAATGAGCCGCCGAAAATAAACATTTGCCCTGAAAACACCACAGTAAATTGAATAATGTAATCCAACTCGAGAACCGAGATTGAGCTTTTATTCTTACTTTTCCTTCTAGCACTTTCAGCTCGATGTTCGGAGAACTTAATAGTTCTAGCACAGCATCCATTATTTTTACTTCAACAGAGAACAGAGTATTTCGTTTTATGGTTCATAGAACACAACGCAATTTGTTCAGTTCATGAAGACAATTTTTGAAAGTTTCATAGAAAGCGAGTGAAAAAATTTCGCAAAAAATTCGAATTTCAAAAACGCACGTTTTGAAAAAGTTTAAAAATTGATAAGAAGTGTTATCAAATTGCAGGCTTGCCAAATCATTCGGAAAATTAGAAAAAAAGCATAAAGTTACCTTAAAGTGTGATATTTTACATACACCGTAAGAACAATACTGTGGTTTATTTCATTTCCAAAAGAATCATGAAAAGGCAACATGGTAGAGAATTCATTAGAAATTTCTGTTTACTTTTGCAACTTTTCATTTTATCTAATTGAAATTTTGAAAATGTATTTTAGTATTTTTCGCGGTCGATGGATTTGTACAAACATTTTCGTACTCAGTTACGTTCCTTAAGTTCGTTCGACTTACACAAGAAGCTAATCAATCATTATATCTCTCATGCTAAAACTACAACGTACGTGTCCTTACATTTTATTATACATGTCTCTAACTGTAAGAACGACAACCACTATGAGTAAACGAAAAGCGCCGGATGATAACGTAAACAGCGACTTATATTCGATGCTGATGGAATTGGCGAATTACGAGAAGAACGTCAATAACGACATGCATCGATTCAACGCGTACCGAAAAGCAGCTACCACTTTGGCCAATCACACTGAACGTATAACTTCGGGAGCCGAAGCGCGTAAACTAAAAGGTGTCGGTCCAAAAATAGCCGATAAAATCGAAGAGTTCCTGAAAACCGGCGGATTAGAGAAACTGAAGAAAATAAGAGAAGACGACACTCCTAAGATAATCAACGAACTAACCAGAGTCAGCGGTATTGGCCCAGCCAAAGCTAAGGAACTAATCGAAGAAAACATCACTTCGATCGAGCAACTTCGTCAAAACACCGATAAACTCACACACCACCAAATCATCGGTTTGAAATACTTGGAAGATTTCGAACAAAAAATACCCCGTCAAGAGATCGCCGAAATTGATAAAAAAATCCGAGAAGAATTAACCGCATTAGACGACAAATACGAAGTTACAATTTGCGGTAGTTATAGAAGAGGTAAAAACGAAAGTGGCGATATCGATGCTCTACTGTCCCATCCTGATTTCACCTCAAAGGACAAAAAGTCTCATAAAACTTTCCTGCAAGATGTAGTAAACGCTTTGAAAAATTGCACTCTAATCACCGAGACTATCTCGTTAGGTGATGTAAAATTTATGGGAGCTTGTAAAATAGATAAATTCACCAGAAGGTTAGATATACGTTTAACTCCGTACGATCAGTATTATTGCGCTGTTTTATATTTCACCGGCAGCGATATGTTCAATAAAGAAATGCGTGCTCATGCGTTATCTAATAACTTCACGTTGAATGAATATTGCATTAGACCTATTGGAAGTACTGGAACGCCCGGTGAACCTCTACCTGTGTCTTCCGAAGAGGATATCTTCGATTATATTGATTATCCCTATAAAAAACCAGAAGAAAGAAATATCTAACGAGTAGTTAGCTAGTTACATAATACGCATTAATTTTCTTTGATTTAAATTCTACTGTTAATCGTGTAATCTTTTCGAATTATTAAACGTAATAAATTTTTCGTAATCTTTCGCCTCTTTTTTTTTTCTAGGAGAAAATATAAAAGAGATATCGATATAATACGAGAGAATCATAAATTTTTATGGGAAGATGACGAGGAGCCATCTAGTTGGGAAGAAGAACTCGCTAAACGATACTACGATAGATTATACAAGGAATATTGCATTTGCGACTTGACCTATTACAAGGAAGGAAAGGTCACAATTTTAATATTTTTTTTATTCGCAAAGTCGAAATTTTATTCGTTACAAAAATATTAACAAATTTTAGGTAGCTTTACGATGGCAAATCGAAGCCGAACTGATCAGTGGAAAAGGTCAATTTATATGCGGAGATAAAAACTGTAACGAAACCGAGGCACTGAAAACATGGGAAGTTAATTTCGGATACGTTGAAAAAGGAGAGAAGAAAAATGCTTTGGTTAAATTAAGTAAGCGGTTCAATTAATACTATCACGTTTCGTAACTTCATTATGCCTACCAAATCGTCGCCGGAAATGAAACCTCTGCAGATGATTACACGAATTATTAAATTTTCATTCCTCATTTTCTAGGACTATGTACAGACTGCTCGTACAAATTAAACTACAAACATAAAAGGAAAGAAATAAAAAAAAGCAAACTCAAACGTAAACATGACAGCGAAGAAGATTCGTCATCAGAAGACGACGTTAGCACCAAAGTACCCAAAGTAGAGGAACCTGATCAAACGCCACCACCAGAAGAAGAAACTACCGCAGAGAAAGAAGTAGCCAGCGAGGAAAGTGAAGAAAGTAATATTTGGACTACCGCTAATAAAGTGGTTGAAGAAAAATCTCGCGAACAAGACTACGAAGATTTTCTGGAGCAACTTTTATTTTAAGAAATACATCCTTGTGAGCGATGGCAAATTAGAAAAATCTTCCATTACATTGTAGTCGCCTTATTATTCAACAACGTCCAAAATAGTACGAATAATATCAATCAAGGTACGCAATCGAAGACAAAAATATATTTGCACAACAAATACTACAATCACAGATAAAAATATGCACGAATTACGTTTTTGTTTTTCTTCAGTTTACCAATTAAACGAAAACATCATTCCTTTTATTCAACTTCGTACTCGTACCACGTATTCGTAAAACTTTTATACAAATTAAACGTAAGATACACGTAAAAAGAAGCGAATGTGCATTTACGTCTTCAACCATTCAATTTTCGTATTCCACACCTTCGACAAAATCTCCACGCGTTCATCTCAAATACCCTTGGGATTTGTCAAGTACTTACGCAAACGCACAAAAATACAATCTTCAACGCTTTTTATCTGTTCGTATATTATTTTCGGCTCAGTCGATCTTATAAAATTAGACAGACTAGCATTTAGAAAAAAAAAGAAATCTAGCTAAAAAGTGACACCGCCAAGTTCGTCAACTTGGAAACAATATTGGTAATAAAAAATAGAACATCGAATTATCCAAATAGGTAATAAATTATACAACTTAATAAAAATCCGTTATTCGATAGTAATTTTCAACACCCCGTCTTCTTAATTTTGCTAAAAAAAAAAAGAAGTAGCTAAACCAAAAACAAGAGGTGTTCAAGTATACCATCCGATCGTCTGGAAAGACTTTGGACATGAACGAATGTAAAAAGTAACGCCGATTAAAAACAAGCGTTTTGAATATTTGCGAATACGAATCAAGACAGGTAAAAAAGCTCTTTACAAAATAGTCATCGGTAGAAAACTTGATGAAAATGGGCCGTAGACGAGTTAAATTTTGACATCGCTGCCTTCGAAAATATTACACCCTCTACTTTACTTTTTTTGAAAACCTGATTCACACTCGATCAACAAAACTAATAAAAAATGAATAAAATCATACGACGGTCGGTCGATTAAAAAAAAAAAAAAAATGAAAGACTCGAACTGCTTAATAAAAACGGAAATATGTACAAAAAAACGAATTATATCGATTTTTAAAAACCATTTTGATTAAAATTGAAAAACAAAAACAAAAAAAAAACGCGATTATCGAATTCCATCGTATTAAAAATGTGAAAGCACGAAATTAAAATAGTAGTAATAAGCAATACTCGGCTAAAACTTTGATATGACTAGTGCAACAATTAAAATTTGTACAATGACCACGCTACGGGGTGGCAATACTGTAATATAATGATTTTTTACGACCCGAGAAACATCAAAGGTAGACCTATAATAGATAATTAAGAAACGTTGAAAGGGCGGAAAAACAATAATTTCAAAGAGGTTCTGTTATGATTAAAAAATACAAACTGCAGGGTCTGTTTTGCGATAACAGACGGTGACTACTAGTTGTTTTTTAATAGAAATTAAATCAAGGCTTTCCACTTAATCGTCATTAGCTTTTAGCTATTGGCTTTAGCTTAATTTCTTCATTAGCTGAAATAAAGCTGGTTTTTGGCTGGCAATTGGCTGACGACTTTTTTCCGATTTTTTTTTCCGACGATTTTGTGAAGAAAAATTCAAAACAAAAAAAAAATCAAAAAATTGGAATTCCATTAACTTTTGGCTAACAGCTATTGGCTGATTTGGCTACGATTAACTATCGGCTATTGGCTTTTAGCTATTGACTGGCTGAAAAGCCTTGAATTAAATCCGCAACGAACCAACGAACCTCATCAATGATCAAACCTGTTTTTCTGTTCTTTCAACGTGGCGTAAATTTAGAGTCTTGTACGATAACCAATAATACCTAAAGCTAATATACAATATTAAAAACCGCGTAAAAATTATCGTACATAAAAAAAAAATCGATAAATACATTTTTAAAAAAATAATAATAATAAAACAAAATGGTATAACAATCAGAAGAGAACTTTACATCTCGTAAAAGTTGCCTGAATCTTTCAGGAACTTTTCAAGAGGCCCGATGGCTAAAAAAAATTCGAACTGACTAGCATCAGCTCAGCAATTCAGTCGAATGAGGCGGTTTTCTTACAATATCTAAAATCCAAATACCACGAAGCTAGACTTATAGGTAGTTTGAAACCACATCTCTAGCCTCTTTCTCAAACCTCCATCACGATGAATTACGAATTCGTGATTAAAATGAATTAAAATTAATAAATAAGTTTAAAATAAAAACGAACGAAAGAAAAATAAAAGAAAATAAAAACAAAAATCTAACAAAATGGTAAAACTTTGGCCCATTATAATACATTGTATGCGTATAGCACTATTAATAATCTCACGGCCGACAGCCTTTAAAAATTAATGTGATAAAATAGCAACTTAAAAATTAATTATTTTCCCCCTTTAAAATATCTACGATGTAAATAATATGTACTGCGTTTGAGGGGGAAAAATTTAGCTCACAAGTTGAAGAGTGATATCATTTACTTTCAATAATGTTGTACTCGAAGAAAGTACTAACTGATTAATGGTGATCGATTCCAAATTTCCAACCAACGCAGCACACACTATTTACATCGCAGATCGTCGAAAGTAGTAATGATCATTTGACGACTTCGAGAGTTGTTATCAGTGAAATGAACAAGATCGAATTGAAACTTGAATAAACCGACTACATTACACGACCGTAAAATTCAGTTTCTGAAACAAAACAATACCCACATTAATTAATACAATCTATGATTCAAAATCAATTAATCGCATCACAATTACTATAAATAACGATTAAATCGACGAAACGAAAAGGTGAATTTAAAACACCGGACAAAAACAGTATTACTTGGTATCAGTCTCTGTGTTTGAGAGACCGTATATTCCCCACCTTCCTACAACTCCCGTGTGGTCTAGTGGCTAGGATATCTGGCTTTCACCCAGAAGGCCCGGGTTCGATTCCCGGCACGGGAAAGTTTTTGAATTTTTTTTTCACATTTTTTTCTGAATTTTTTCACTCATTTTCGTTATAACGTGGATTTAAATTTATTTCGAGGGCAAATGGAACTGTAATGACCTTGAAGTAAAACAATTGCGTTAACTGAACATTTGACTACGGTACACCAATATTAATGAAATAAAATGATGGAAAAAATTAGAAAAAAATCCCAAACTGCGTAGTAAATTGATGTCGATTAAAAAACGTAAAGTGTGTAACCCCCCCCCCCCCTCCCCCAAAATAGATAAAAATCGAGAGAATAGAATTTCTCTTTTTAGTAAAATGATAAAAACGAGCAAAATTTGACTTGTACGATTTTTCAGGTTTTTAAAAAATTTTCTCAACGCTTCAAAAAGGTACAGCCCATTAAGTATAGTTAATCGGCCCTGAGAACCGATTTTGAAATTTTCTGGTGGAAATTGGTCCTTATGGTCTAAAAACCCTGTGACAAAATTTTTAGCTCCCTACCTCCCTCCTAACCCTTTTTATGGGGGTGAAACATCGATTTTCTTTGAAATTTTTGTTTTTCGTAGTTTTCAATCGAA
>FIZT01001245.1:0-13533 GCA_900065295.1 Paracoccus marginatus
TCTCAAAATGAGTACATAGCATGGAAATACATTGGCTAGTATAAGTAAATTTTTTCGGACCTCTACCTTGAAAATTGGAATTTGGCGGTCATTTTGAAAATTTCAAAGCGAAATTTTGGTGTCTAAATACAATCGGAATAATTTCAAAAATTTTTATTTTATTTAGACTGACGATCCCCAGTTACATGCGAAATTTCGATATAATTGAGTCCAAAATGCGTTAGCCAGAGCCAAAAGAGTGAAAAATCGCATTTTTCGGTACTGGACTAGAATTTAACTACCACTTTTTTTGTCATAATCCTCGTTAAAGGTCAAAATTGGGACGTACCTACAGATAAGCCGAAAAAAAAATTTTTCTTGTACTTACTTGAAAATGCGACGGATTCGTGAAAATCACTGAGGGCAATTTTCACTACCTCAGTGGGCTAGACCCTTTCTATGAACAGAAAGTATCTAAATATTTTTTATTTCAACTGAACCCGCAGGTACATTATTAAAATTTCCACAACTATGGGACAAAATGGAGCGTATTTTCGCCGGCTGTTTATTATGTGTATCATGGACAAGACGAACATATTGGAAATTTTTCAATTACCATCGTAACTATGCGTTTCATTATGCAAAAAAATCACATTTCGGGGGTGGAAAGTGCGAGCTTTTATGGATGTTGGGTTGCTAGGGGTATGCTTTAAATGAACCGGAAATCGGTACACGTTGGAATAAATCAATTTGGTAACCAAATGCGCTCCTTTATGGTACATTTGGCCAAGCTGGATTGTTTGCCCGGTGTACTTTTAAGTGGCGAAGAACATGTGATTACGATATGCGGTCCGGTTGACGATTTGAAAAGCTCACACGTATGCGTAACTATGTCGTTATATAATGGCACAAACGTGACTGTAATGCAATTAAGTTTTAGGCGGCATGGTGGACGATGGCTAATTGTAACCCTACATGTTTACGCGATAATAGTTTAATTCTAATACCCTCATTATTTTAATAAATTTGCTTACACGCTCGAAACTCTTTATTTTAACCAACGAATCAACGTATGTGTGTGTAGTGTACGTAGGTAAGGTACATGGTACCATACATAGTGTCGTTTGATTCCAAACGATGGTAAATATTAATTATCGAATTGGTAATTATATCAGCTAATAAATTATTTCATATTAATTTCCAACTGTGAAACTGATTTACTGATACGGTTTGGAACCTACTGCCTTAGCATGATATAGAAACGCTTCGCAATGCGAAATTCGCCTGCTGTCTTATTTTTCAAATGAATTTCAACTTTGCGCATTAATACAGCTGTACAAGCCCGAAAAGAATAAATTATAAGTAGGTTCTTGTGCCATTTTAACTTTTAATGGATTATATCAAAAATTCTTGGAAGCTGCGTTGCTTCGAAAATTATTTTCATTTAGCCAACTTCGTAGGAACAAGACTAGTTTAAACATCATTCCGCCTTACATGGTAAATATTACTTTACGGAAACTTTTAAAATACGTGTACATAATACATACAACAACATAGAACTCGTCCTAATGGCTCGCCACCTGATTCACTTCTATGTTAAATATATTGCCTAACTAGTTAAGTGAAGCTAGTTCCTTATGGACTGAATTCTAATCCACGTAATCCACACGGACTGCAAAATGTTCATTTTTTTATTGCTAGAAAAAAAAGTAAAATAAGGAAGAAATTTTTTTTACAGAATTTGATTGTTACAGGACGCCGCGTCTTACGAGCCGATCTTTATCCCTATACATGTTATATAATGTTTAGATACTTGAGTTTTTTATTCTTGGGATTTGAAATTTTTAAAAGTATCATCCATGTGAAAGGCTTACTTCCAGTTAAAAGAACATTCGTGGTACAGAAAGGTTCATGCGTTCATTTGTTACCTTTTTCAACGTCTTCATCGCCGACAAAGTTCTAAAGCTTAGTTATAATACTCCATCTCTAGTAATAGGTACCTTATTTCACGGTATGGCTTATAAATCTACTACATTATCTTAATACCTCCATTAATTTTTTCATGATGTATGTATTTTTATACCTACTATTTTAATTTAGGTTGTATTTTATGCATTAAGGAGCATATGGTTTGAATCAACATTAACTTTTTGAAACAGGACCGAAGTGGTAAATTTTTGAACAGACGTGTAGTTGTTGCCTTTATTTCTTCTACTTTCGAACTAATTTCTTTTATTTATAATATAATTTTATTCTGTAAAAACATATTTACAAACTTCAGCACTATTTGAACAACTATAGAATACCTTATTGTACAGAAAGGAGATTTTCATTTATGAAATTGAAACCATCGGTTGCGTCTTTATTTGTCTAAAATGTGGTTCTGTTACGAAATAGAAATCTTCACGTAATGCAATAATTCATAGGTATAAATTTTAATTTCAGAGAAATTCCGACAATGCAATAAATTATAACTGATTTTATTCTTACGTTGTTTAGTTTACTTCTGTAATTTAGGTAATGGTGTTTAATTATTTTTAAAGCTAACATTTTACCGCTGTGTTCCATGTACTGTGAAAAATAACGCTGTGCCGCTAAGCGTAACGAGATTTTTGTTATATCGAGTAGAATTCTTCTGATAATTTTGTTAATATGTGCGAGTCGTGTATTAACAGCTGAAAGGTATTTGTTGCTTAGATGCAAAACGCGCGAAAAAAAATCGAAAACAGGTACGAATTGACGGGTGTACGTAGTTTGTTTCGATTTCAATTTTTAATGTGCTGAGATTTCAATTGAAATACTTACCACTATGCATTTTCGATGGCGTAAATTCAAGTTTGTATTTGAACTTGTACGACCATCGTATTTGGAAAATCATAAGTAATCCAGCTGAAGAATCGCATTAAAGTGAACGTGGATTCTAATTCTATAAGTACAGCAACTCAGCAAGTACTTATTTTGATTTTGTTTCGTTAAGTACCTATTTACTCGTTAAAAATAAATGTTTTTATGTACTTACTTACTACTTACTTGCTGCACACAGCAATTTAATGCAATGCTTACCTAATGTTCAAAACCATGTTCTCGTTTCAATTTTTTTAATATTAATTTTTTTTTTTTAGGTATTTATATTTTGGATGAAAGATAACGAAGGAATACTTGTATTGTGCTAAAAGTTTCGTTACAGGTGATAAGAATGGATGATTTTTCCTTCGTTTTCCCCCATTTTCTTTTTAATTTTTTTTATCAGTCCCTCACAGTTTTCCAACGTTGTATTGTATTGTATTGTACCTATGACAGTCAGTGTGATGATATTGTCGTTGCATGCATAGTTCAACCTTTCTCCTTTTTTTTTTTACCAATATTCCTTCTAATGTTTAAGTAAATTGAAATAGAATACAAAATTCAATCATTTTTTCAAGTACTTATCAACTTCAAAAGTGCAAGGAGTTGAAACTGGAGTTTATTTGATTCGGTCTTTCATCGCTGACTGTGACTTTGGGATTTGGTTAAACATTCTATAACTAAATAAATTTATATCAAAATCAAAAAAAAAAAAAAAAGGAAGGCGTTAAACCCACCCACTACGACTATATTTTTATTAGTATAATAATAATAGTATACTTTGGTTTGTTGGTTCATTATGAGCGCTAGTTTCTACAATTCATAAATTTATAGTGAAAAATGACAGTTGAAAAATGAATATGAATCATTTGTGCAACGGACACCTACACCAATGTTTATCTTCTGCGATCACAAGAATTTCATTTCATAATTTAAAAAAAAAATGGAAGAACTGAAGAAGACGATGACGAACGACAAAGCTTTGACACTGGTGAGTACAATGACGCTCACGGTCAATAATTACTGGTCAGTCAACCCCATAGACTGTCAACCCGTTAACCAGTCCACATTAAAACGGATAATCGAAATCCGCTGCCGCCAAAATTTCAATAACGTGATCGCGAATTTCCGATCACATACGATTAGAATTTAATAATAATTGCGCAGAGTATTTAAAGGAAAAAAGTAAACAAAACGGAAGCATTATTTTCTTTGTTTATGCGATTATTCTCGGAGGTTACCTTCGTTACAGTTTCTTTAGAGGAACTAGTGTGGTAACTGCAGTTGCCATGGTAATCGCGCAGCCGTACAATGTGCTAGACGACTCGTGATATGCCCTGTCTTTGCGAGCAATCAGAACACGCATCGTTCCGCGGCTTCGTGCTGGCAATTTGTATTCCAGCATTTTTTCTCAGTTTTCGTTGTTCGCCCTGCATGGTTGAATCGGCATTTCGACGCCAGTTGTAGTTTTTTTTTCCAAAAAAAAGTTCTTTTGTTGAAATAATTTATTGAAAGTTTACGCGAATTTCATCGTTTGATTTTTCATGTTCGTTGTTTGTTGGGGTACTTCGTAGTTGAGCAAAATAATCTCGTTATTATCGTTTTTATACGTTTTTAGTGGTACACGAATATTACCCTTGAATTTTTCATCGTCGAGTGAAAATCGAATTTCGGCAAGAAGATTTTCAACTAAGTACGCTTCGTATTGATCGTGCATTGTTTTGTTTACTTCGGTAAGTTATTTTTCCTACTGCAGTTTCAATTTTTCATACCGGCTTTTTTTTTGGATAAAATTCAACCCTCATTTTGGGTACCTCGCTGATCCTCGCATGTACGGTTATTTTCATATCTTCGGGTTTGAATTTTGTACCGGTATTTTTTTATGTGAACGTATAATACGTATTTTGCGGCAGACATTACGGTGAAAGTAGAAGTAAAATCGTGTTAATGAAATGGTTTCTCTCGATTTTATTCGATATACGATGAATTTGTCGAATTTAAATATTACTCGGTGTATCGTAAAGTAAAGTCGAATAACTGTACGAGTTAACTCTCACGAGTGAACGCAGTGAGGTAGATACGATTAACGTGTGCTGTGCTCGTAATAATATTTTGTACAAATTTTGCCATTTTCAAACGACTCGTTACGTCGTCGGTTCATTTGTAGTTGTACACAAAATTGTACCTACTGTAGATTTTCGTATTCATTATTATAAGGTACGTGAATTTCATCAAATAGAAAGGCTGCTTTGTGATGCTAAACGTATTCAACTACGTAATTAATTGAAATTTGCCAAATAAATCTAAGTAACGTATTTTTGGTGCACTAAGGAAGGAATGAATATTTGAATGACATACTCGAACGCCAAGCTAAATGATTAATTTACTCTCTTCTGTGGAATTCGCAATTACCCAGATTTTTTTCTCAACAATCCAATCCGGAAATAAAATCGTCTTATTGTTAGCTTTGTTATTTTGGTTCAGAATCTATTAATTAGTACGAATCACAATTATGTAGGTACCTTTATGCGAAGTTGTATTAAACATACGCCATGATGAAGTTGACAATATTTCGTACGACTTACAGTCATTTTGAAACGTGTTAATAAACTATACTCGCAATGGCACACGACTTACTTCACATTGCCGAATACGTAAAAACCATCTGCTTCATATTTTTCATTATTGTATGTATTAATTAACGTAAATCGAGCTCGTGTGTGTGGTTTAGTCTTCATCAGAGCATAGTTCCAATTTCTAATTTTTATTTCATCATCACTAAATTCGGATACTAATAATTCCGGTTCGTGGAAGTTTCAACCCTTCTGAGGTGTACAGTACTGCTGCAATGCAGCACCTTTATTACCAGACTTTGACACTGTTTCGCTACGTGATGAATCTCCTCCGGACAAGCATCGCCGCCACATGGTCTACGCGTTGTTAACTCCACTCTAGCTTCTGTATAGTTTCTAGACGCTGCTGTTGGCTGCTCGTTTTGATTGAGTAGTTGACAGCGTCTTATTCCTTCGTAGTTCACTCGTACATGCCAAATCGAAATGTTTACTCGTTCGAACTGGAATTATCGTCGGGTACTAATTTCCCATGCCTGTATGTTTATTTTAGTAAAACGAAAAATTTGGTTTCTTTTCAAAAAGATGAAGCTTTAGAACCGACTTTACATCGAATACTTATGTGGTACATTTCTGTTGTTTGTGGCGTAGAAAATCGATATTTTCTAGGGTACGTTACGTTTGTATTCAAATTTCTTTGCAGTCAGAAAAGGTTCGTGACTTTCGTGTAATTTTTTTCCCCTTCTAATGAGTAATGCGGATCTGTCGTATTGTATGCTTTCATCGTCTTTGGTGGTTCATCTGGTTGCAAATATTCAATGGTTTTACAAAGTTTTTTTTTCTCCAGACGTTGTAACAGAATGCCGATTTTTTTTTAAGATGACGTCCACTTGCTCAAAAAAAAAATGTACTAAAAGATGAATTCAAACTGAAATTTTCGGTTGTATTACTTTTTGAAAGATTTATCATTATTTTGACTTATTGTTAGGTACCTCCCATCTGAAAACATAAAGTACTTTCTACTCTATGGGGGCATGTCAACGTCATCGATATTTATCCTACGCCTTTCTCATATTGCTATTCTCTATTGAGAGTAGCCAAATCGTCGTGACTGATAAGAATAAATGTAGATGATAAATTAAAACCAATAGTAAATTTTCAGTCATAATCCAGGTTGAAGTAGACGAGAAGGAAGGGAAGGCAATTGCACGTTGTACCGTCGTTAAAGCAGTACCGTCATAAAAAAAATTAACGTATTCAAATGGCTTTCATTCTTCTGAAAATGTAACGGGATTGTATTTTCATTTATGATTACATCAATGAACGAGATATGTCGAGGATCGAATAAAATGGGCGCGTGTTGCGAGTTTTGATACTTGAAGAGCATATCGAGAGGTAATTGAAAGATGGATATCTATGCCATAGTTCGACACGTAGAATAGACAAATGAGCTTTCAGAAGCTACCGTATGGCGTATGTATAGAAGCTTTTGCTGCAGGTACGCAGGAAGGATACAGCGAATAACCACCGGTTAAATCAAGACTGTTAATAATTTAACACCTAATTTCGGATCGAGAAGCCTTCGTAAAGCTAAAAGGCCATTAAAATTTTACGACTGGGAGCAAATTTAGTATTTAGTCTTCTATGCAGACCTTAGCGGCGAACAGCTGATAGACAATAAGTAGAACGTGCACGATTAGTGGTCTAAAACTGGATATTAAACCATCTGCCTGTGTGTATGTGTAGTCACTCTTGGTACATGTACGTCTACCGTAGTACATCAGCCCTTACGCGCTTTACCAACTGCTCCAGCGACGATATTATTGAAAAGCATTGCAGTATTTTCGTCCAAATGTATGAAAAGGGAGCTTACGTTATAGCGACAATATCGAAACAATCGATCGTCTACGTGTGCTTGTGCCTTGTGCCATGCACCGTTCTCTACGGACTGCTTAGTGCTTATAGTCGCGAGGCTAAATGTTAACTAGAAAGTTTCCTTTTACTAAACGTTCTTTTTAACCACCGATATAATTATTTTTGTAGCAAAGATAGATATCAAGGTGAACGTATCGAGCGTTTATCGGCTTCAATTTTTAACACCTTCCATGATATTATCGTGATCGGCCGCAATCAATATCGCAGTGAGCGTTTACCCGACGTTAGTGTTGAAATTCAAGACGTCGTCGTGGTGTCGAGGGTACGCTGAATTCGCTAGCCCGGTGTTGTTTATAATTCTTAGAATTTTTACGACTCGTGTATGGTCTTGTGTGAGAGTGCACAATGCACATGCTCGATTACCTCCTGTATGCGTAGTGTAATCGTTGAAAAAAAAAGTATAATCAATATTTTTCGATCGTTTACGAACACGTTATCATTTTCACGTTTTTAGTACGAAATATTTCCATCGCCATATAGGTATCGGTTCATTACGCTATTTCATAAACAGAAACAGGTAATTATGCATTGTTGTTGCTGTTACACGTACGTACTCACACGTACATACGTCGATACGAGCCTGCAACGGCGGTGGTGGATAGATTCGAAAGGGTTCACGTTAGCCCTTCTCATTGCTGTGGGGTTAACATTGGTGGAAACAGCTGTGTGATGTTGGGGTTCTGTTCTTCTCCGGTGCAGTACACTGCACGGACACCATTTTGAAATGAAAGTGATTTACCCCTAAAAAAAATACCTCTCGGTAAAAAAAAGGGGGTTTCGAAAAAGAACGCGCCAGAGATGCTCTTCTCGTTTCAAAAAAATTAATTTTTACTCGTTTCAAAAATATTAATTTTTACTCGTTTCAAAAAAATTAATTTTTATCCTTGTAATTTAAAAAAAAAATAATAATAATATTATGCTCAAAATAAAAAAAAATAACCAAAACAAAAAGGTTACTGATATCAACTTCGCAGGGCGTTGGAGAACGATTGGTTGCTTTACTACCTACGTACTTCAGAACAGGGGCAGCGACCGTGAAAATGACGAAATAACTTTAATTATTCTTAAACATAGGTATTTTATGATAATCTATCACAAATGAAAAACCTCTTCCCCATGAAAAAAAATTTTCCCAACTTCCGATCGCTTTCTCAGATACTACACATCTTGCATTCATGAAATATTCATGATCAAATTTGAATTGTCATCATTTGAAAGCGATCGGAAGTTGGGAAAATTTTTTTTCATGGGGAAGAGGTTTTTCATTTGTGATAGATTATCATAAAATACCTATGTTTAAGAATAATTAAAGTTATTTCGTCATTTTCACGGTCGCTGCCCCTGTTCTGAAGTACGTAGGTAGTAAAGCAACCAATCGTTCTCCAACGCCCTGCGAAGTTGATATCAGTAACCTTTTTGTTTTGGTTATTTTTTTTTATTTTGAGCATAATATTATTATTATTTTTTTTTTAAATTACAAGGATAAAAATTAATTTTTTTGAAACGAGTAAAAATTAATATTTTTGAAACGAGTAAAAATTAATTTTTTTGAAACGAGAAGAGCATCTCTGGCGCGTTCTTTTTCGAAACCCCCTTTTTTTTACCGAGAGGTATTTTTTTTAGGGGATATCACCAATTTTTTCTGAATTGTGTGACATAAGCAGAGGTATAATACTGTTGTATAGAGATACTTTGCTTATCTCCATCGCCTTACACCAGGGTCAGACAAACATCTCAGCCCAAATATTTTTTTCTTTAGCATATTGGGACTGAGATGTACTTCTGACCCTGGTGTATGGCGTCGGAGATAGGCGAACCCAATGAACTTTGATTCTCTAATGCTGCATTGAAAAGTTTGGTGATTCTCATTAAATTTAAGCAGAAGATGGATCAAGTGAATTGCGAGTTGAGTGCAGCAGCAGAGTAAGTATTGTTATTTATTCAAGTTATTATCGTGTTACTTTTTGATAAAATAGTAAATAAACGTTCTCCATGCTTTTAGACCAATTTCGTTTCATAATTGTTTCATCATTCGCCTCTACCCAAGTCGTGTCTTTTCGAATAAATGCTGTGCAATGTCCTGCATCCTTTGTACCTTGATGAAAAACAGCTCCTCGTAATCTATAATTTTGGTTTCCTATTTTCAATTGTTTGGTGGATAATCCAGAAATTTTATAATCAAGTTTAGTTAACCCATCGCTGCTCCAAGCCATTATTTGACACATAAGTATCGAAGGTAGATCACAAAATGACACATTTTCTTTTAAATTAGTATTTTTACAAGTAGAACATTCAACACCATCACCCATGAAGTTCCATGTATTTATTGACCGTTTAAATAAGTCTTCAATTTTTTGTACTTTTTCGTTTGAATCAAGATTTAGACGATGGATGTAGCTCACATCACCGCGTATCTTTTCATCGTTGCAGTCAAGACACTTCGTTTTATAAGTATAATTGAATTTGAACAATTTATTGAGGGGTTTATTTTTAAGGATTAATGCTGATAGAAATTGTTCAGCATCTTGTTGCGCCTGATCAGTGAATGGTGGTCCAAGTACTAATCGAAGAGATTTAGTTTCAAGTGCTGTAGAGTTATTTGTTGACCTTTGGATGTATGAATCACATAAGCTTTTCAGTTTAGTAGTTACAGTTCTTCGAGAAAGATAGGCGTCACGTGACTCATTTCTATCTATTTTTGGAACTTCTCTCAGTATAGAATCCTGAATTTCGTCAAAGTTGAGGATAGCCTGACAAACAGCATTCGCATAGCATGATATCTGGTCATCATTTTTGAAGGGGGGAGGGTAATCATTTTTTGAAAGAACTTTTCTAACTCCTTTTGTATTTTCCATGGGAATTTGATTCGCTTGGACTTCATCTAAGCGTTTATGAAAATACCATGTCTGATCACGAATTATTGGTTTTTTTGACAGATTTGTGGGTAGAGTAATAGGGTCAAATTTTGCTTGTTGATCTGGAATAGTTTTATTGTGTTCATTTATTAGACGGTTATACTCTACAATTGCCGCTTTTTGGGATATAACTTTACGTGGATCAAAATTAACAATATGCAAGCCATTCAGAGTGGTAACTCGCGACAGTGCAACGTAAGTTTGGCCAGTAGTAAAGATCTGTTTGCCTATGTCAACCACACACGACGTTAAGCTCATGCCTTGGCACTTATGGATTGTTACAGCATAAGCTAGCGATATAGGAAATTGTTCACGTTCGACATAAACTCGTGGTAATATTTCAAATTTACCGACAATGGGACGCAAGTCATGTAGTACCCCATTGCTAAACAGTACTTGCATTTCGATTACTTGATGAGAAGCATCTTTTTTTAAACTTTGAATAACGCCGATTGATCCATTGACCAATTTTTCAGTAACACTAATATTGCGAGTTAGCATAATTTTGGCCCCAAGTTTGACCACAATAGACTTATCTAGACCAGCAGTTCTTGTATTATCCTCGTCATCAGCCAATTTTTGCAATTTTGTCTGAGCTTTGGTTTTGTTTTTGTAACTACCTTTAATGTCATCTTTGGCTGTTAGTGTTACCTCATCATTTGCCAACAAACCCAACATTTTTTTATTAATTACATGACACAAACTCCGTGTAGGGAATAAACATAGTGTATCAATTGGTAGTGAACGAATGTAGGTGCAAAAATTATTCAGTCTTTCTACTGTTGTATCACCATCTAATGTAATTCTCCTGTCCAGTAACATATTGATGTCATCTTCAGTAGTGACACCTAATCGAAAGCGTGAAAGCAAGTTGAAGAAAGCATCGTCGTCCTTTTGTCGCATATTAATTGTGAGTTGATCATAAGTGAACAGTTTTTGCCAAATATTCACTGCGCTTAGACTTTTCAAACATTTATCTCGTATCTTATTCGTTATATTCATGAAAGGAGGATCCTGCATTACAGGTTGCAGTTGTAATAAATCGCCTAGCACTAAAATGTGTTTATTTCCAAACCAACCATCTCCAGAATTGGAATCACAAGTGTTAAAAATTTCAATCAAACGTAGGTTTATATACATCAGTGTCAGATTTGATACCATAGAGATTTCATCGATAATGATCAAAGCTACATTTTTCATTTCTGTTCTAATAACTTCCAAAGCAGAATCAAGAAGGGGTGCATAAGGAGGAACAGTACCATGCTCTACAGGTAATTGTAATAACCTGTGAATTGTCATTCCATTTATATTACAACCTGCAATACCTGTAGGAGCACTAACCGCTACATCTTTATCCATTTTCTCTTTTACCCAACGCTTAAGAGTGCGGATTATGAATGACTTTCCAGTCCCACCAACTCCTGACACAAAATGTCTCATTGGTGTCATATTCTGCTGAATTCTCTGAGTTACAAAATGAAATACTCGTTTTTGATCTTCATTCATTTTATTTTCCAAAGCCTCTAAATTATCTTCACCATGGTTGTCTACCACTTGTAACCCTTCTCTAAATTCAGCCATAGCCTCTGCTGCTTGATCAGCAACAATCTGCTGAACAGACGCGTCAGGCTGTGATTTATCAACATTTTCATTTTCCTTAACCAAATCATTGACTTGTTTTTCCAAGTCTTCTCTTGCTGTGTCAGAGTCTTGAAGCTTTTCATGATAAGACATTGCATCTGGTAAATCATCTTTTACTGCGTAAAACGCTTCAGCATACGAATTGTAATTACCTTTAAAATCATCTTTACGCCATGGTTTGAACAACAACAGCAAAGCGTAGAAATATTCGTCAGGATTTTGTTTCATGCTAAATTTTCTGTGACTAATTAGATACGGAGTTTCTCTTTTGATAATGAAACCATATGAAGCTTTGTAGGAGATTTTTTTTGCATTATCCAACTTCGATATATCGTAATTTCTGACAAAATCATACAAGCACATATTCTCTAATGTTTCCGGTCTTTTTGGATAATAATCGTCGACTACATTCATACTGAAAATATCTGTACTATCATCTGACAACTTTTCCATTTCTTTTATTCCCAAAAGTTTTCTTTGCCTATTTTGATATACATTTATGTACTTGATTATGGTTGACTTATCTTTACCATACAAAGGAATACCTAATAAAGTGTCAGCTGCTTCCAAAGCACCACACTCACGACTGGCCAAACTTCGAATTCCAATATTCCACAGTTTAGAATACAAATCTGTATGTGTATCTTCTATGTCTTTAAAAACGTCAACGTTGAAACTTTTCTCGGCTTTGGTCTGATACTTTGTTATGTAACGACTTAACGTAGATGATTTTTCACACACCAACTGTATATCCATGTTTCCTTCCCAAGCCAGAAGAATGCCAGCATTATAGTCGTTTACCAACACCTCTTGATCTGTTCTAGGTATTTCATACAATCTACTGTTGCTCTGTAAATTTCTTCGTCCATAAATAGCACGAGCCACTGAATTTATAACAACGTGATTCCTTGCTGCTCGAGGAAAACCAAATCTACATACTCTGTAGTGCTTATTCGAATTTTTTGCTTTTTTAATCCTCATACAGTAATTGTTGTGATAATGAAGTTGGTATTTCACTACACGTTGATGTAAAGTTGGAAAAGATTCTTTGTTAGGTATTGCACAAGTTATATACTTTGATACAAAATCTGCTATCTCATCATTAGGGGATTCACCAATTACTGGTGCGTCCTTCACCCAAAATAAAATGTGAAAGTGCTGTATTCCTCGTGTCTGGTATTCACGTCTCCAAAAATAAAATAACACTTCCCCTAACGGACCATTTTCATCGGTAATAAATTCAAGTATAGCCTTGAATTTGTTATCAATAAACCGCGAAGTGGATACAGCATCCATTCCGATTAATTCCGACGTCGTCTTACCAACAGATTTTTCTCCAATGACCTCTCTCAAATAGGCATCTAATTCTGCCCAATCATACTCTGAAGGACTAAGTGTCACGAAAAAGGTTGCTGGCCCATAAGCATCAATCATGGTATTTACATCGTTGCAAGGTGTATACCAAAATTGTGGAGTGTTTCTAAGTTTGGCAAATATTGTACTAAGTTTTTCATTTAGTTCTCCATCTTTTAATTTCTTCAAATATTCGCCAGCTGTCATTTTATTTGATATTGTATGCATTTTATGATAAATACCAGCTACAAGTTGACGAGTATTGTGCAGATTTAGCAAGAAAAATATATATTGTA
>FIZT01001246.1:0-17949 GCA_900065295.1 Paracoccus marginatus
TTTTTTTCTGGAAAAAATCAACCTTTTTTTTTTCAAAACTTCCAAATTTTTTTTAAAAATTTTTTTTTTTTTTTTAAATTTTTTAATTTTTCCCCGAATTGAATCCCCCCCCCCCCCCAGAAAAAAAATTGATTGAACTTTTTTAGGCGTTATAAAAAAGTTTAATTCTCTTAAAACATCTCAATTTTCTAAAATTCTAGTTTTTTGGAATTTTTTTTCAGCTTTTGCAAATTTAAATTTCACAAAAATTTTCAGATTTGAAATATTTGAATTTATTAAATTTTTTCAGGTTGATATTAATTTTTCTAAATGATTCTATTTTTGAATTTTTTGGCAAAAAAATTTTACATTTTTTAATTATGAATTTTTTCTTTTTCAAAAGTTTTAATGTTTTCAGTTTTTTTTTTTTTTTTTTTTAAATGTATTTTTCTTTAAAATATCACAATTTTTTATAATCTTAATTTTTGGAATTTTTTCAGCTTTTAAATTTTCAAAAAATTTCTAGATTTAATAAAATTGAATTTATTGAATTTTTTTAGGCCATAATATAAATTTTTCAAAATGATTTTATTTTGGATTTTTTTTGTAATTTTTTCAAAACTCGCACCTGTGAATTTTTAAAATTTTTTGAAAAATTTTCATTCTTTAGATTTCTTAATTTTTGCCAAATTTTTATTTTTTTTTTTCAAAAATTTTAAAAAATTTTTTCACGTTAAAAAAAAAAATATGATTATCTCAATATGTCTCAATTTTCTAAAATTAGAGTTTTTTGGAATTTTTTTCAGCTTTCGCAAATTTAAATTTCCCAAGAATTTGCTTCTTTTTAGTCTAGATTTGAAAAATTTGAATGTATTGAATTTTTTCAGGCTATAGTATCAATTTTTCAAAATAAATCTATTTTTGATTGAATTTTTTTTGCCATTTTTTCGAAATTTGCAACAATGAATTTTTACAATTTTTGAAAACTTTTGATTTTTTTTTTTTGATTCTTCAATTTTTCTCAAATATTTAATTTTTTTCGGTTCCAAAAATTTTCAAGTTTTTTAAATTTTTGAATAAAATGGTAATTTTTTAAAATGCCTCCATTTTTAAAAATTTTAGATTTTTGGAATTTTTTCAGCTTTTGCAAAATTTCCAAAAATTTTTGTTCTCTTTATATTTAATCAATTTGAATTTCTGGATTTTTTCGGGCTAATTAACTATAAATTTTTCAAAATAATTCTATTTTTGAATTTTTCTGTAATTTTTCCAAAATTGGCAACCCTGAATTTTTTCGATTTGTGAATGTTTTCATTTTTTTTTTCAGGTTTTTCAGATTTGAAAATTTTTAATTTTTTAAATTTTTTTCAGACTAGTATCAATTTTTTAATGTGATTCTATTTTTTATTGAATTTTTTTGCAATTTTTTCGAAATTTGCAACTTTGAATTTTTACAGTTTTTGAAAATTTCTGTCTTTTTTTTATTCTTTGATTTTTCCCAATTCAATTTTTTTGAATTTTTCCAGGTCATTGTAAATTTTTCAAAATGATTCAATTTTTGAATTTTTTTTGTAATTGTTTCAAAATTTGCAACTCTGAATTTTTACAATTTTTTAAAGTTTTTGATTTTTTTAGATTATTTAATTTTCCCCCAAGTTTTCATTTTTTTTTTTTTCAAAAATTTTTCAAAAATTTTGCATGTTTTAAAATGCCTCAATTTTTTGACATTTTAGTTTTTGAGAATTTTTCAAACTTTGAAAAAATTTTTTTCAGATAATAACCAATTCAAATAAATATTGAAAAAAAATTTGGCACGTATTGGATTTCTTGGAATATTTTTTGTTTTAAAATTTTTTTCCAGTGTTTTTTGAAATTTTTCTAATTTATTTTCAATTGAAAATTTCTTCAGATTTTTTATGACTTTTTCAGTTTTTTGATACAAGTGCTTTATAACGTTTTTTTTTAATTGGAAAATTGGAAAAAAATTGAATAAAATTTATTTCAAATTTTTTACCCAATTTTTTTACTTTTCAATTTTATTCTCCATCCCCCCCCCCCATTTTTCCCAAGTATTCATTGTAGTGGTATGGTCGGGAATTTCTCATGGAAGGGGTCTGAACTTTCATTCAAAGTCGTATAAGGTTCTCGTTGAATTAGAAAGTCCGCAAAAGAAGGTAGAGGGATGGGGGAGGGGTGAAAACCGAGGCATCTAAAACAATACGCTTTTCGAAGTTATCTCGCGTAATTCAATCTTCTGGATGGGTACCGAAATTGGCTAAAATCTCGGCTCAAAAAGGTATCAAATTAGCCTATTCGAATTTAATAAAAAAAAAAATTCCAACTACCTATTGGACTTTGCCCGTATTACGAGCTTCAATTTCACGGCGAATTTTTTTTTTCACCTTTTTTCCTTTCAACAAGGTTAGGTACTTTTTTTTCAACTTTATACAAAAATAGCGGAATGAATAAAAAAAGAAAAAATGAAGGAAAAGAAGTCGAACGGTTTCTACGTTTTCGTTTTCTTTTTTTTTTTTTTTATTAAACAACGTAGGACGTAAAAGCTTACCTTCTTGTATTGTCGATATTAAGAACATCGCCGTCTTTTTTCCAAAATATCACAGGTTCCGGTTGACCTTTTGGCGCACCGCATTCTAATATCGTCGTTCCACCGATGGCCGTCTGCGTATTTTTCGGCTGAGCTTTGAAGTCATCTCGCAAGACTGGAAAAATTAAAAATTCAAACGCAACATTATTCGATGTCTCGTACTGTACAGCATTTACTTAAGATGTATACGCGACCGGATGCAAATGGAAACAAAAAAGCTCGTCGTGTACCTACTTATAGTACGTACGATGAGACGTGTACGCTGCTCCGCTGCGGTAATGTACGTATTTTGCATATTATAGTTTTATAGTGTAAAACGCAATTTACCAGTTCGTATAGATACGTATGGCAGACGCTATGTTTTTTCCCCTATTCTTTTTTTTTCTTTCTCTTATTTTTTTTATTAAATTGTCAAAAGCTCGTTATAAAGAGAATACACGAAGGAAGTATACACGAACACGACATCATGGAGGGAGAAACGAGAGGCGGCGCAGTGTTGGTTTTAATATGAGTTGTCGATTACGTGTGTTACCGCGCCCCCCAGCTAACAAGATGCTTTTCGGTGGGAATGAGAAGAAAATTAGATTTCTAAATAAATTGCATTTAACGCGCGCGCCAACTCGCTAAAGTAAAATTCCCTCGAGTTTAATCGTACGAATAAATCGTATAATATTAAAATTCTGTTATTTTTTTTTGTCGTTGTAGTCGTCCTCTTCTGCTCGTCTCGAATATTAGATATTTATTTTATTATTTCGTTTTCTTTTCTTTTTTTTTGAAATTTAATCTTACTTTTTAACTTATGCTCTCGTATTAAATATCTCTCTTTACGTATTTCCAGTCTGAAGCAGTCGAGTTTGTTCTCGTTCGCCGTCAAGTCGTCTCGAAACAAGGAAGAAGCAAAATGTAAAGACGAAGAAGACGACGAGAGGCACGGGGTACTCTTCACCTAAAGGTGGATATAAAAGAGCTAACAAGTGCAATGGAACGGTAAATTGAAGGCAAACGAATATCTCGAAGAGTATAATTCCAAATGGAAGAATTTAATAGCTTGTATTGTACGTAGAGAGCTGGATGTGGCCCCGGCACCGGGCTCATTTTCTCCAACCAGCGCGTCGTTTCTGGGCTACGTATCGCTGGTAAATATAGCGACGGGTTTACTTTGGCAATTCTATGCCGGATGGGTTTTATTATTTTCTTTCTCCAGTCGTCCTCCTCGTGCGACGACGTGTATAGTCGAGACAACGATACACTATACTCTTACACACGCGGTAACTTTTTCCCTTCGCCTGTGTACTGGGATAAACGTACCTACTAGCGAAAGTTCGTTTGTTCTATCAGTTTTACGTTGCTGCACCCCGCCAAGCTAGTGTTTTCCGAACGGATTCCGTTTCCTTTTTGGAAGAAATCATTTTTTTTTTTTTTGTCTCAGTTACGAAAATACTTACTCGCTTAAGACGAATGCACGAGTCCGGCAAATACCGAAATCGTTATTTACAGGGTATCCGTTTTTCTCTCTGGAGGGTCTTTGCCAAGAATGACGAAAATTTCGACGTGTTCCGATACACGTTTTTTTTTTTCCTCCGTTCGTTTTGTTTTAGTTTTATGATGACGAATTTACCGATTGAAGCGTGGCACGTGTGAAGGAAATACGAGCAGATGAAGCGGACCAGGCGGTATGGGATTCTGTTTGCGGTCGCTTTTTTTTTCCAAATTGGGTAGGAAAAGGCTTCGTTTATTTTTCAATGGCAATGGAGGTATCCTTTCTCGTAATGTGTAGACAGAAAGATGTTTTTTAAAAATTATTCATTTAAAAAAAAAACTGAATTGTTGACTTCTTCAGTTTTTTTGGTTTGGGGGGGGGGGGGATTTTTCTCGAATAAATTAGGAATTTTTTCGTGAGAACCTTGTATTTTTGAAAAATTTTTTTGAGAAAAATTGAGAACATTTTTGAAGTGAACGCGAGAAAGTTGGAAATAAGGTGTTTTTTCCGGAAAAATTGTTACTTTCTGGAGAGCAGAGAGGAAGGAAAGAGGAATCGCAAATTTTGAAGAATTAATAATTTTTGCTAAGGAAAGCTTGTATCTTGGGGGAGGGAGAGTAAGCAAAATTGCGAATTTTTTGCCTGAAAAAATTTGACAATTTTTGGATTTTTTTCAGAAGAAATTAAAGGGGCTTTTCGGGTGCGAGCGGAGGAGGGGAAAATGACGAATATTTTCGAAAATCCTGCAAATTTTTCGATTTTTGGAAATAGAGGCGAAGTTGTGATTTTTTAGGGAAGGGGAAGGAGATTGTGCACATTTCCAAAAAAACTACAAATTTTTCTGAATTTTTTGTCCAGGAAAGTAGAGAGGGGGGTTGTGATTTTGTAGGTGGAGGGGGTTGTGGAATTTTTCAAAAAAACTACAATTTTTTGAATTTTTTGCCCAGGAAAGTTATGAATTCGAAAAAAATGAGAATTTTTTGATTTTTGGAAATAGAGGAGGGGTGAGATTATTATTTTGGGGGGGGTGTGGTAAACTTTTCCAAAAAAACCTGCAAAACAAATTTTTCCAAAGTTTTTACTCAAGAAAATCATGAATTGAAAAAAATGTCAATTTTTTATTGAGGGAGGGAGGGAGGGGGTGGGGAGAGTTATGAGCGTTTTTCGGAAAAACTTCGAAATTTATGTTACCTATTCAATTCTCAAAGAAAATAAAAATAGTGAGTTTCTTTAGATGGGAGGATGTGGAGGAGAAGGAGGAGGATGAAGAAGGAAATTATATTACAAACTCTCCCTTCAAAAAAAGCGAATTTCTGTTCCTAATTTTTTCGGAGGGGGGGAGGAGGAATCGGGAATTTTTGGAGAGAAATTTATGAACTTCTATAGGAAGGAGGAATAGTTAACTTTTTTCGAAAAAAAATTGCGATTGTTTTGGAAGGATAGTTTGTGTTTTTTTGGAGGGGGAGGGGAGAATTCCGATTTTTTGGCATGGAAATTTTTTGAATTTTTTGTCCAGGAAAGTTATGAATTCGAAAAAAATGAAAATTTTTTGATTTTTGGAAATAGAGGAGGGGTGAGATTATTATTTTGGGGGGGGGGTGGTAAACTTTTCCAAAAAAACCTGCAAAACAAATTTTTCCAAAGTTTTTACTCAAGAAAATCATGAATTGAAAAAAATGATAATTTTTTATTGAGGGAGGGAGGGAGGGGGTGGGGAGAGTTATGAGCGTTTTTCGGAAAAACTTCGAAATTTTTGTTACCTATTCAATTCTCAAAGAAAATAAAAATAGTGAGTTTCTTTAGATGGGAGGATGTGGAGGAGAAGGAGGAGGATGAAGAAGGAAATTATATTACAAACTCTCCCTTCAAAAAAAGCGAATTTCTGTTCCTATTTTTTCGGAGGGGGGGGGGAGGAATCGTGAATTTTTGGAGAGAAATTTATGAACTTCTATAGGAAGGAGGAATAGTTAACTTTTTTCGAAAAAAAATTGCGATTGTTTTGGAAGGATGGTTTGTGTTTTTTTTTGGAGGGGGAGGGGAGAATTCCGATTTTTTGGCGTGGAAATTTTTTGAATTTTTTTTTTTTAAGGAACTACGAGTATAATATGATTTCCTGGGAAAGAATAAACAGTAAGCTTTTTGAGGAGGGAGACGAGAAATGATGCACTTTTTTTGAAATAATAATTGAGAATTTTATAGCAGGAGCAATCGCTAATTTTTTATGAAAAGCGTTGACACCCCCCCCTCTCCCCCTCCCAATGACAATTTCTGAAAAGAGAGTAGTATAACTTTTTCAGTGGAAAAAATTGAAAAATTGAGGAAATCTTTTAGGGAAAAATTAGGGAAACTTTTCTCTTCTCAAAAAATTGAATTAAATTCTTGAAATTGTTTTCAAAATTCTTCAATAATAGTTTCTCGCTCTTTTTTTCAGAATCAGATGAAAAAGTTACGAAGAGTTTTTCTCCGGTTTTCAAAACTGCTGCGTTCGTTTTGTGCCATATTTTTATGGAGCCGCCAAGACGAGAAGACTACCGTTATGGCGACAGCCAAAGGTCACGCACGTCGCTTGTACATGTCCATTTGGAAATTCTGCGGCGGCGAACGTGTTGATTTTCCGTTTAAAAGGGTAACCAAATACGTGTTGAGCGCCGTTTGTCGGTACGTGCTCGAGACACCATTGTCTTGGACGTGTTTCCTCTTTTTTTTTCAATCAATCGTAGTATTTCCATTTTATGCGCTAGTCGTGTGATTAATTATTAAGGACTTTGGTCCGTTTAATTATTATACAGCTTCTTATTGCGTGCGATGCACCGAACCGACATACCATTAAAAATCATTCCACTGAAAATTCGAGGTTTAAATTCGAAATGGTTTCAACGCAGACCGTGTTTCATAGGTAGATATCTGCTGTATTTATTATCATTTATCGCACACGCTACGTGTAATTATTTCGAAACTATATAATTTGATAAAGTTCTTATATAGTTTCGGTTGGTACATTGGAAGAAAATTTTAGTCGCAAGAGATCAAACGCGAGTCGCACATTTATCTTGAAACTATCATCGTTGCACCTCGAGCAGCCAGCGTACCTGCTGCATGCTGCCAGGCATCATCTCGTCGTCGCATTCCCCGACCGTATGCAACCCTATACCTCACGGTGATAAGAAGAGAAAACGCATTTCAAAACAGATAACTCGATTACGACTACGACCGACGACGCCGACGGTGCGAGATGCTGCACGGTACTAAAAATCGTCTCCAGCTCCGCCACTCGCCACCCAGCCTGTTATTTTCCGGTTCGCCGCGACGAACGTCAAATCGTACGCGTATAATCGTAGATTCACCTTATAGTACCCATCTTATCTGTTTCCACTCGAATGCAAATTAGTGAAGTGAAACGGTCGTAAACTGATGCATTTCGAGGTGATAACGATAAGCATAATAAAAGACAATGCTGCTGTAAGTTTGCGTCATTTAACAACCCTCTTTACAATGATATTCCCTGTACTCATATCCGGCTTTATTCTTTTAGGTACCTATCTGAGGTAACTGCGAAGAAAAGCGAACCAACAACCGAAAGCTTAGATGAAAGTCGTCCAGAATGCATATTTATTTTCATTGGTTTAATCAAATGGATTGATGAAGCGAACGTTAGTATCCTTTTTCAGCATCTTATAGGGTAAGAGCTTTTTTAAAAACATTTCCCGAAATTTTTTGTCATTCAATGTGCTATTTGAACGTTGATTTTTATCAGAATTAGAACGTGCTCGTATTTTTTCTTTTGTTTTTGGCAGATAAATCAAGTTGGCCTAATGGAAAGAAACGAGTCGTAATTGCAACGTTTATAGAACATTAAACTCGTGCAAAAGTAGTATAAAGTAACGCCCATACACTCGAAATTACGTATTCGGAAAAAGGGTAGAAGTGCTGCAGAAGAAGTATACTTATAAGGTGGGTATTTTAGGGGACCGAGACGATTTACGATTTCGAATATTTTCACCGTGCAACTATTCCATTCGAACGAACGTGATTTTGTTGTTTATTTCTCATAGAAACTAGGACGAGCGTGTGAAAATAAAAATTCAAGATGAAGATATCAAAGGTTTCGAAGATCGTAGGCGATAAAGCTAGATCATTAGTTATACGAATTAATTGCCATCGCCGAACGCATGCGAGGCACGTTAAAAATGCGGCCCTATAGGCCTAGTGGGCATACCTACTTGGACGACATTGAAAAGAGTGTAGATATCGTAAACAGTTGCACAGCCGGGTGCGACAATACGTATACGTACGAGAAAAAAGTTTTATACTTTTGATGTAAGTATCTCGTTTACTGCAGCTTTTTTAAACGGCGGCAATAAATTTAGGGAAATCCTTTTAAGTGCCAAGAACTTCTTGTATCTACTTCATTTCACGTTGACTGAAAAAAATGTGAAAACAAGTCTCTTTATTCGGTATTAATCTCGAGAACGTGCAGAAAAACAAAACTTCCATTAATCTTGATAAAACTGAGAAAAAAATAACCGAACGGAAATAAACAGCAGTAAATAACGATATATTTCCAGTTATCGTGGTGCTGCTGTTTTTTTCCTCTTTTTTAGATAAAAAAATATTACGTTTCCTTGCGAGTTGTCGACTTGGTGCAATGTTTCCATCTCTTCTCACTTGCACGTCGCATCGGACGTAAACGTATACATTGGGTATTAAAAGAAGTTTATCGAAATTACCCAGAATAGAAACAATCTCTTTTGCAAAAACTTTAAATGGGCAAAGTTCTTAGGAAATTTGCGAACGTTTAACTCGTAACCATATTTGCAGAAAATTCTATCTATTGCCCGCAGTAATAATTTTCAAATTTCAGCGGCACAATGTGTGTTCGGAAATGTACACTTGAGGTTTTAATTTACGCGCAGTTGCCATTGAAAATGCGCCAGAATAAGTTGAACAGTTGGAAAAGTTAATGGAGAGGATTACGAAGTGATTTGAATTGTCATCTTCTCCTGTTTAGTGGTGGTGAACTAAGTATTTATTTTATGTATATTTTATTTATTGAAAGAAAATCCATGATATTTGACGTGAGATTATTTGGTATGACATAGCTCAAAATAATGTAAGTTGTAAAATCAAAATGATCGAACAACAGAAACACAGTTTTGGCCTTTGAGAACCATGGAAATTGGAACCTAGACCATAGCCTAAGATTGGAACATGGAACAGGGTTGTTTATTAGTGATACTGGCAAGTGGCAACACTGCTGTTTAGTGTTTACACTTTTTGCAATGGCGACATTCTCGTATTTTGTGAACGAACATAAAAGTTAAAATAGAGTCAAGATAAATATTCTCCAGTAAAAATATGAACAAAACTCGACGAAATGATTACTTCCGAGCCATTTTATTACGTGTCTAGTGCATATTTTCATGTTTTCTTTGAAAATTTCGTACAGTTTTCGTGTGACAAATAAATTTCACTTTACTCGCTCATTGAACAATGAACAAACTAGAAATGCATACAACTTGGCAAATTTGCAGCAGAACGCGAATACGAAAAAGCATCGTTTGAGCAACCTGTACGAAAATCTACCCCCTTTCGCGACGGTATCCTAGTTGAGATAATTCTATCGCCGTCGGTAGATAGGAGATAATATTCGCCGAAGCAAAGACGTCGAAAATTAACTCTATAAAGCCAACGAAACCAGACGAGCGACGGTAAGTTGAAAACAGCGTCGAAAAGCGAATTAGCGTCGCTTTGATGTGCAGATATTATGCTTTATTGTTACGTTACAGTTATAAAGGTTATATATACCAGGCGAATAACGCTCTCGTGTTGTGCTTTTTTGCAGCACTTATTTACATAGATTGGTTTTGGAAAATTGCAACTCGAAATATGACTCTCGAGTAGATGCTTCGCTGTACGCTACCGAACGCCCAACGATAGAGAAGAACAAAACCGAGCTACGCGAACATGAACGAAAAGCTAAGTGCAAAACTGAAATACACGGTGAGTTGTTATGGGCGAACGCTGCAGCGCCCATGAAGTATGAACGTTTTATAAGATTTCTCGCTTATTTAGGTAAATGTTTATCGTGCGCGTTTGTCTTGGCGTATAATGATAGGCGAAAGTAACTATATATAACGTAAGATGCAAATGAGAAGTTGACTTTATACGGCCCAAAGCGCACTGAAATTCTCATCATTTTGAAATTAGCTTTTAGTGTGTTATTTTGAAATTTAAACTCGCGAATTACGAATGCTGCTGTCTCGTTGAGACAACTTTTATACACTGTGCCTACACGTTTCAAAACGATGGCAACGCAGGTAGTAGGTAGAAAACTACCACATCACCAATGGCGAAAAGAAGCAATTACATTTCATTAAAATTCACGCATTCTTATCTGCTTGAAAAATACCCAGGTTGCTGTACCTATCTTATACGTGAAAAGTTGCTTTTGGCGGTAGCAAAACGAAAAGTTATCTGTTTAAAGAACTATTTATCTGATTACGACGAGCAAGTTCTAACGTATTCGCGTACTATAGTCGCGTAATTGCGTAGACAACGAAACAAAAAACAACGTTATTAATGACGGTCATGTTACAAATTACTCGACTCTCTCACGGTTACGTTCTAATTTACTGTATCAGTACGAACTACGGAGATAAAATGCAATAAATGTTGGAAAAAGGTCGCCAAGCTAAGCGAAATAATTAAACGATACGTAAATCAATTCGCGCACAACGAACGAACGAACGAAGAAAACGCTAGTCACATTTCTAAAAGCTTTATAATAAAAAGAGATTCGCTTAGTTAATTGAATGTAGCGAGTTTGAAATTCTTAAAATGACCGCCGAGCATTATGGGCGGATATTTTGAGGAAAACTTTCCGACATCTGGATTCAGCCATTTTATACGTATATTTTTTCATTTTCTTCACTTCGCCATTAATCGTTCGTTGGAATTTATTACGGTTTGCTTTTGTGTTTTGTGTTTGTGTATAGGAAAAGCGGAAGGAATATAGGCGAAAACAAACTCCGAAACTGAAGTCGAATCGAATTGCGGAAAAGCCAACGAAGAACAACTCGAAAGGTAATTTATTTTTCTATCAGCCATAAGACAGACGTTGAAAAGAGTGGGAGAAAAAACGCAGTCAATTTGATTAAAATGAGGCTATTTAATCAGCGGAAAATGTAGGTACACTTGGCGTTTGCCTCTTTTGGGAGGAGGTAAAATTATACGCCGGTGTAAGGAAAAATAAGCGTAAGTACCGAACGGAACCCGCGAACGTAAAAAGTATACCCAGAAACCCTTCAGAGCGTGACTCTAATGTCTGCCATATCATTTTCGTTTACTTCAATTCGCAATTTTACGTCCTGAGGGATGATACATCTTATACCGAGCGTCTGCACTTGTCAGCCGCAGAATACGAATATCAAATTACATACTTTACTTTTGCTTTTTCATCGCTATCGCCGGCGTCTTGTCTGTGTATTTCGTGAGTTAGCACGCCGCGCCGTTTCAAAAAATGAGCGTTTTCGCCGCCCCTGAAATTTGACCTCGCTCGACGCTTTTAAATGATCGGTATGTATTTTCATTACGGTGTTTTGGGCACCAAGCAATGTTCGAGGCTGTTCTTCGGTAATTTATTACCTGCTATGAGCACTCGCCGGACTCGATTTATGATGCGAAGGGTTTCGAGGCCGCTAAAATAGGGTAGCTTTTTTGCCCGCCGGTTTGGACTTTTCCGGTGGTGGTAGTAGATCGTGTAGATCGTAGTTGATGGATTTTGAAGTGTTGAAATTAATTTTGCTGAAAGATAATCGACGATCGAGATGAGTAGACGACTAGACGTGGACATCTGGTAGTAAATAATGGTGAATTGTGTTGTATAATAAATTTGTCTTTCCACTCAAACTTCCTGGTTCTTCAGTTCCCGGTAAAACCGTCCTGAATTGACGAAACAATTTATTTATTTTTTATATCGTACTTCGATTTTTTGATTTACGAGTAATAAAAAAATTATTAGGCAGAATTGAAAACAAAAATTCTTATTTTATTATTTAACAAAAATAATCTTGAGATGTGAGAAGTGAGATTAAGTTAAGATAAGGTGATCTTTTTTTTTGTAACGCTTTTGGGGAAACTGAATTTTGATGCGTTTGAAATTGGTAACACTGCAACAAATTTGACAAGTAAACAAAATTAGACTGACAGATTGACAGACGTCAGCTGAGACAGCCATTTTGTTAATATTCTGTGTTTGTCTGTTATTATTCGTGTGAATGAATGACTATTTTCCGAATATTTCTGTCGGTTATAGGGTTTAATTATTATTTAATTACGTTTCGTGATGATCGAGTGACCAACGTCTACAAATTTACACCGAGCCCGATCAATTCGGTAATGGATTCGAACTCCATCAGAAGTTGGAAACAGTTTCAATAGTAAGTAAATCTCGAAACGGAAGAGCTTTCAGTCTATTGTTGAACTTGATTAACTTTTTCAATTATTTTTCTACTTTGTCTATACAACTTAATTACACAATTCATTGAACGCCAGTCCATATCGATTTTAGAGTATTTATTACGTCTTTTGTGAGGGTTAAATCAACCGGTATCTTCGTACGTGTTAATTCGGATGACGTATTTTTACGTTGAATTACATCCTCTGGCAGTGAAATTAGATTACATTCGCGTATTCTTGTCGGCAAGTGTAGAAATAACGGGTTAAAAATACTACAATTTGAATTGCCAGTGTAGAAGTGGCTTCGTATATGAAAGAATTTTACTCGAACAAGGGTCATTAGAGACGACAAATTGAGCACTCTCGTGTAATTTTTTTTCCCAACGCAGAGATTAAATGGTAGTCCTTAATTTGAAGTCGTTGTTACGAAACATTTGCAACGGCGCTGCGAAACGTTGTTCCGGTGTGCTATGTAATTCTAAACCGTTGTAAGTTATAGTTCGAGCGAAGACGAACGAAAAACTGTACACTTGATGTGGCGTAAGCTGTAAAGTGAATATATCTACGTGTTGGGTTTTTTCTGCCTTTTTTCACTCGCTGCTCTGTACGGAACGAATTTTTCATCGTGCGTGGTACTTTAAAGTTTTCATTTTGATTTAAAATTCGCCAAGCGTACTTGGTGACTGGGGCAATTTATATGGCAGAAATGGTATTAGATTTCAGTGTTGTGGTGTGTAAGTGTACGCATACCTACGTATAATAGTTACCCACGCGAACTCTTTCGCAATGTTTTCTGTATTCGAGTGTTATTTAATTCATTTTGATTCGTAAATAATTGATTGCGTGGGAAAAAGGTGAAACTGTCGTTTCTATGAAGCTAAAAGTTTAGTAACGGTTTGCGGGATCTGGTAATGAAGTGAGATAATTTACGATTCTTCGATTAATTTGTTCAAATCAAATATTAACACGTGTTTTATTTTTGTTTTTTGTAGGTAAGCTAGCAGATTATTTTTCCTGTCCCAGCGTATAGGTGAAACGGTCGACGTATTTTTCGTATTCGAAAAGCTTCCGCTAAATTACCTCGGAAAACGTGAGCTGAACTTACTCGAAATCAATCGTATTCGTAGTACGTGCATAAATATTCGTCGGCAGACCTCAACGGCGAGCATATTTTCTCCCTTTTCTTAAATCGTGCAACTTCGACGAGGAAATTGCGGCGACGACGCGACGTATATAATTTAGAATCAAGATTCAGCGGTTAATTTTGCATCAGGCGGTACACACGGTACATTTTGAGGTTTTCCTGTCCCCGTCGCTGAGTCATACGTGCGTACGAATCTTTTTCGCCAGAAATGCCCGGGAAATGCGGCGGGTCTGTGCACGTCGTCGCGTGTACGTGAAATGGAAAAAATCACGGAATTTTCAAAAATAAATTACGCGTACGCGGCGCTGCCTCGGTTGCATACTCGATTCAGCTCTCAAATCAAACCCGGCTGTGCGCTGCGCGGATGAAAAAATACCCTATTACTATGGCGAGAATATTTACGTAATGTACGTACGCGTACGTGTGCGAAAAACGTAAATTTCGCGAAGAATAGAGCTTCATTTTTGCCTCTCGAATGCGCGATTTGAGAACCAATGAAACGAGTCGCAAGAATGAGGCGCGGTGGTGGATGCTGCATCGCTGCTTGCGTACTTTGTGTACCTTTTGGAACAGATTCGCAGAGGATTCGCGATGTTATCAGAGCTCGTATCGACGTCGCAGCGTACGGCGCTCCCTCATTAAGCCGGCACCTCCTGCCTGCCTGCACCTCGTGCATATCCCTTTTTGCGCCGCGAACGTATACGTATATTGTATTTTGGACTGTGCGTTGCTCGGCTGCCGGGCTTCCACCATTATACCCGGCTTTATAGCTCAATCTGAAACGAGACGTAACTGCAAATTGCTAATTTTGCACTAACGTCGTTGTTCCCAGACGTAATTCCAGCTATTTTCACCCTCGAACCGCGTGTACGTCGCGGACTCACCTCGATGCTCGATGGTTCGTCGCCTTTCTGCACTGTCGGCAGTTCGGTTCGATATCCAGGTGGATTTTTTCGGTTCGATTTCGACGAGGAAATAACGCTAGCGAGTGTTCTTTCCGTTTGGAAATATAATTTATTGAAAATTTCTCGAAGCTATCGAAAAAGTCGTCTTGAATTGGTCGTATCATTTTCTCGCAGTATATCTGCGTATAGCTTATATTCGCCCTTGTTTACATCGTGTATCGAGTCGCTCGTCTCTGTCGTGTCTACAAAGAAGAAAAAAGGGAGAAAATTGAATAACATAAACGTCGTTTATAGTCGTTGTCAAAATACGCGAGATGTAAAGTCAGCGAGCGACGCAGCGAGAGCGCCGACGAAAATCTACCCGGCTAAATTGAGTTTGAATTTGTAACGTAGTTTTTGCCCCGTTGACATATGTCATAATACGGTTTTCTCGAGTAAAAGGTATACCGTTTCTCGTATCTCTTTTTTGCTGCCATAGTTGGAAATTTTTTCATTTTATTGCCATACTTGGTCTGATTTCGGATTGGAATTTGTGATTTGTGTGAAGTCTCCGTAGGCGTTGTGTAGGTGTAGGTTAGGGTCGTATATGTATTTGCGTTTTCATTTCGCTTGCTGGCGTAGGACGAGTTGAATTCTGAGTGTTTTTTTCGAACTGGTCGTGAAAAATTGTTTGTTTTGCGAGGATTAATCAAGACGCCAAATCAGGTGGATAATTAATTTGCGGCGAAAGTTGTTCTTCTCGTTGGACTCCGGTATCTTATATTTATATTGATGGTCTCGTTTACGATGTTGAGAAGAGAATTTATCGAAATTGGTATCCATTCCCTTCTCCTCTCCCATTCCGCTACATTTGGTATTCATCCCTTTTCTTCGTAGTCGCAGACTGTACAGTGTGGGTACCCCATTTTACAATTTACTCGGGTCATTAAGTCGTCTAAAGAATAATGGTATTTTAATGAGGTATTCGGTTCGGCTTGGCCAAAATCAGGTGACCCTTGCAGCATCGCCGTCGGCATCGCATCGTACCCTGATTTACGTAGACTGGCCGAAGAATGCATACTTTTCACGAGAATACGACGTAAGTATATTTTGATACGCAAGCGAAAGATTACCGGGCGTTGCTTCGACTCTCGTTTATGGCGCTTTTATCGCTACGAGAGTGGAAATTCGTTTCTCGTGTAATTTGCATCGACGGCGGCGAAATAAGTCGTCGTACCATATATCTATCGAGTATATATAGACCACTTAATCCTTGAATGCAATCGCGCAATGAATTCACGTACGTATAATTACGCGTCGTGTAAATTTTCTCTTTATGTACGTCGAATAAATTCTGCCAGTCTGGAATCGGGATAATGCACCTATACCTACTACGTACGTATACGTATCGGGTGAAGAATCCACGCGGTAACGCCGGCGAATGCGAAAAAATCGAATGGAGTTCGCTCGTTGAAAATACCATCCATCGTTTTCCAATTCATCTGCTGCGCAGAATAAGAGTATAATTCAATCCGCTCGATTACTTTTTTTTAATTACTGGTGAGGTACGAGGACGTATACCTATGTATGGTATAGAATGTAGAACAGCAACCCCCCTCCCCCTTCAACGTTTACCCTTCCCGATTCCTACAATTATTGCTGTATTTTTTTCCTCGAGTGTCGTGTATTGTGTGTATAGGTTAGGTATTATAGATTGTGCGAGTTCGAACTGTATTTCAAATTCGAGTTTGAAGTTACATAATGTAGTATACGTACGTACGTATACGTATACATCTATCTGCGAAGGTATGTATGTGTTTTGTGTGCGCAAATTCAACAGTTTATTGTAAATCGGCTTATATATTTTACCGTCGTCGTCGTCGTCGTCGGTTGTAAACTCTGCGCTAGTTTTTCCTATACGTATACGTTCGTACTCGACGCGACGGACGTTACCTCTCCTTGCAGCCAGCTAATAAATAAAATTACGCCACGGTACGTGCATCGGTCTGCGCGAGCTTCGAGCTTTTTGCCATTTTAAATTATGACGTTTGATTTCGGTTTGCCTGCGGCGGCTCGATGCGAGCGAATGTGCCTATCGCGGAGCTTTGCGGCAGTTGCGGCTGTACTCGTCGTACTCTTCTTTTTTACTGTATCGTTTTGTGTATTTAACAAAGCGAAGCGATCTTTAAAAGCTGCACGGAAGCTTTTTAGTACCGCGTGTAGGTTGAGTGGTTTTTTTGGTCGCGTGTTTCGGCCTGCTGCAGTTCTGATTTTTTTTTCAGTTGGTGAAATGGATTCGTGAATTTTGAGGAGCGAGGTTTGAATTTTGTGGAGGGAAATTTTCGAGGGTGGATAGATCGGTTTCTTCTTCGCACGACATTCGAGCGAAAGTTCAAATTTTTTTGAAAATTAATTTTTGGCAACGTAGCCCCCTTCCCCTTGACTTACTCTATCCATTTGTGGTAGTTTCACTCCACTCCGAGCAACCTTTTGCCAGGTTTGTATGACGAGAAATGGCATTATCTATATGACGTTTCAGGGTATTTGGAAAATTAATTTTTGGCAACGTCGCCCCCTTTCCCTTGAGCTACTCTATCCATCTGTGGTCGTTCTAGTCCGCTCCAAACAGGCCCTCGCCAGATAGATGGTACGAAAAATGGAATTCAATGCGGAATTTATCGCACTTTGAAGTACATTGATAGCTGATTTTTGGCAACGTAGCCCCCTTCCCCTTGACCTACTCTATCCATCTGTGGTAGTTTTGCCGCCCTGAGAACAACCCCTTCTCAGGTAGGTGCTCCGAAAAATCGTGTGTTTTAGGGCTTTTTAAGGTATTTCAGAAACTGATTTTCGGCAACGTAGCACCCTTCCTCGGAGCTTCCTCCATCCATCGGTGATAGTTTGAGTCCACTCCGAGCAACCCTTCGCCTGGTAGTTGCGACGATATGTTGCACTATTTATGGCTTTTTCAGGTATTTTGAAAGCTTATTTTCGGCAATACGAATCCCCCTTCCTGTTTACTTATTCTGTCCATCGGCGCTACTTTGAGTTCACTCCGAGCAACCTCTCGATATGTTGATGGCCCGAAAAAGGAGAATTCAGGTTGAAATTTATCGCGAAGGAGGTACAATATTGCGATAGTATTCCTTTTGAAAATTTGAGGAACAGGAGCGCCGAGTTGGGGCCTAAAAAAAAATCGGGGGGGGGGCAAAAAAGTGTACGCCACTGAAAAAAAAGAAGGTATGTGGGGGTATTGGTTGGTGGCGTGGCGGAAAGTGGCTTGGAGGGTTTTTATTTGGGAGAAATCCGATAATCGAAACATATTTTTCTACTCTGACGGTGGGAAAATTTCCATAACTGGAACCCCTGACCAATTTTGAATGATCAAAAATGTTTTTCT